>WNGS01066681.1:956567-986112 GCA_020271785.1 Procambarus virginalis | reverse complement strand
TGAAAAACTTTAAACTAAACTGGAAATGTTCCCACAAGAATGATTACAACATTCAGTAAACTCTTACTGACTTGGCTGACTGGGACAAAATATAGACAAGCTAGACAGGTTTACTTTAAAATGGTATTTAGACGAATAAAGTATTAAGAGTGGTACATATTCTATAAGGAACATAACCTCCCACATTGGGTTGATGTAGTGTAACCCCTTAATGTCTCTGTTAACACGTGAGGGGGGTGTAGGAGAGACAACCCGCTGATTAGACGATGACGGCCAAGCCAGGACGCCGGATACTAATGAAACAAATGTCCAAGCACGTTGTTAAACGCCTCAAGGTTATCTCCCCCATCATCATCATCAGAGTCAAGGTCAGACGGTCTGAAACTGACTGACTATCTAAGAGAGAACATATATGGACTTGATGATCGTATTATTATTAACTTTTAAAACTGGAAAAACTTAAAATAAGCTTGATGGTAGAAGCTAATTAAAGAGCGCTAAATATCTGATTAATTCGCTCTACTAATGAGATGATGGAAACGCTCATAAATTCTTCTCACTCAGCTAGCGTTGTCTAATGCGCGAACATGGGTGGATATAACGCTTTAGCCCTCCAGGCCCTATTAGAACAGTATATATGGCCGCTGTTAGTAATGCTTTTCCTAAAGTATTTTCTCCTCGATTGGTAGAATCAACGATTGCAAGCAGACAAACCGTGCGTGTATTACCTGTGAATTCTGGAGTGAATAATTAGTTTACAGACACCTATTTGGAATTCATCATAAAGGGAGTGAATCTGGTGGGATTATCATCAATTGCTTTGGAGTTGTCTATTGATCTTACTGAAGAAGACGGAACAACGCCTTTAGGAGATGCTAAAAACTTCTAAATGGATTGTCGCAAACTCTATTTAAATCTGCTATTGTGTATCTAAAACGAAACATAAAGCTGCTATCTACGATTTCAGGGTGTAAAGCTACGTGTATGATAAACTGTCTCAGTTTTTTTTAAATTTTGTTGATCCTAGCAAAATTGAAGCTGGCTACTTTACTAATGCCTCAGCTGGAGAGAGAGAAGCAGCGGATGACAGATATGAAACGAGCTATCTCATGTGCAATGTAAGGTGACGTAAATGGTTTCACTCAAAATAGCCCTAGAGAATGGAGGCTCACTCAAATACATTGGTAAGATTAAAAGTTTACTGAAGAAAACATATAAACTTGCATAAGGAAACAATATAGGTAGAATTGTCCGATGGCTGCAACACTCCTCTTGTCGCGCCTCTGGCAACGTGGTCAGCTGATTGGGTTCAACTGTCAGTCGGCAGGCACACACCTTACACCTCTGGCAACACGATCAGCTGATTGGGTTCAACTGTCAGACAGCGAGCACACACCTCACACCTCTGGCAACACGATCAGCTGATTGGGTTCAACTGTCAGACGGAGGGCACACACCTTGCGCCTCTGGCAACATGATCAGCTGATTGGGTCCAACTGTCAGATGTCGGGGGACACACTTCACGCCTCTGGCAACACAATCAGCTGGACGATTCAAAAGTCGTTTCAGGCCCCTCGAAAAACCAGCCACTATTTCTAGATACATTAATGTCACTGCATCTACACATTTATGTTCGCACACATACCAACAACTCGTGCCTACATGAACTCCTTGGCTCCTAGCCTAACACTCCAGAATATCCTAGCTCGCATAGATCAAAGGCGTAAAGGGAGGGATAATTATCTACCTTACTTCATTCCGTTGTGAACCCCACTCGTCTTCTGCTGAGGGATGTTGAGGTTCATGGTCCTGGCGTCTGGTCTTCCGTTGATCAGTTTCCCACACACACAAGTTCCTCAGTCGTCCTTGTGGTACCCCGTATTCACCGTCCTCACACCCGGCAGGTACAGTCCTCCTCCTCTTCTTCTTCGGAGTGCTGGAGTCAGGTACCTGCGCCATCGTCCTCCTCTCACTGGCACTGTAGACAACTTGCAGTCCAGCACAGCTTCCCCTTTCCTCACTTCTAGTAGATTTGGCCCGGCCATGACTACTCGCTTGATATGTAAAACGTTGTCCGCTGGGCATCCCAGACATCTCCAGCCCATCGTTCGTCCCTGCTGCAGACTCTTGATAATAGAACTCCTGACTCTCCAACCTGGCCAATACTTCTTGGCCCTCCACGGAAGTCGAGTGACCTCCCAAAATGTCCGATCAAAAATCAAAGCGATGCTTAAATCCATTGGTAGGGGCTCTCTAGCCACTAGATCCAGAGTTCACTAGAACGTGCCCACACTCTGTGACGGTCCATGACGTACTCTGCCCGCCCAGGCGCCAGCCGCCCTGGGAGCCCTCCACCTCGTGACGTCACACCGCCCGAGGGCTCTCGTCATTGGTCACTTCCACACGTGACTCTACCTGGCCAATCAGGTGCTCGCAGGCGCCACGATGCTTTGGCAGGAAACAGAGTTGCCCGGCACCATCTTATGACTGAAAAGGGCGTAAGCCTCTTGCATAATCAAACTTAAATGGCAATTTTACAGTCAACCTGATAACGCTCCACACTCTCACACATATGAAAATGTTCCCCGAGTATCAGAGAATGCTCTGTTATGGAGATATGTCTCTTTGAGCTGGGTTAGGCGAAATATATGGGTGGGACACCATCACAATATTATATATATATATATATATATATATATATATATATATATATATATATATATATATATATATATATATATATATATATATAATGTATATATATTATATATATATATATATATATATATATATTTATATATATATATATATGCGAACAAGCCTGAATGGTCCCAGGACTATATACGAATAAAAAATTTCATATATATATATAATGCACAGACTAGCCTATTACCACTAGCTGAAGTTTATAACTTTTTAGACACTCCACCCCCCAGGGGACTCGAACACTGGCCAACGAGGTGGCAGTTGCATGCTGTATCCACTACACTATACTTCAAAGACATTAAGAGAGGAGGAATTCTGGGGTATTTAACCAACCAGAACTCCAATCCTCTCCCAGGCAATGAGATAGTGTGAGACCTCTGGTGCTTTGCATCGAGCCTGTTTTGTGGGAGAACTCAGTGCCAAATGCTTAATGCACAGACTAGCCTATTACCACTAGCTGAAGTTTATAACTTTTTAGACACTCCACCCACCAGAAAACCAAAAACTATAAAACCAAAAAAACAGCCAACCTACTCATGAGAAACTCTCCAGACACAAAGCAGAACGCTTTAAAAGAGACCAACGTCGTCTATGCCTTCAAATGCCCACTTGGAGACTGTAAGCCTCAAAGAACTCAGTATATAGGCAAGACAACAACATATCTTTCCAGGCGATTAACGATGCATAAGCAACAGGGCTCCATTAAGGAACATATAATCTCTTCCCACAACCAGACCATCACCAGAGAAATCTTAGCAAATCACACAGAAATCATTGATAGATACAGCGATAGCAGGCGGCTTGACATCTGCGAGGCACTACACATCAAGAAGTCAACACCAGCAAATCAACAGCCAATTAATGCACAACTATATTCTACCCACTTCAAGACTCCGCTCCAATATAGAAGCATCAAGAAATATAGGCCAATAGGCCCTTTGCAGTTACTTCCATCCTTATCTGCAATTTACTTAATTTATCAATTAATACCATTGTTTCGTGTTCTGTCCTGTGTTGAAAGTTTTTGTTCACCTCATCCAAAACTGTTGTAACATATCACCTCACCCAAAATGCGGGTATAAAATGAAAGCTGTATAAATCATAGAGTAGTAAGAAAAGAACTCTGTCTAGTGTTTGCAGGTTATCGTGTGTGTGTAAACTAAAAGTCTTTGAAAATGTAATAAGTTATTACGAAGCACCTTCAAGTGTCGCGTCACACTAGAAATATAAATGAATTTTGGAGAATGATTTTTCAATTACCAACAGTGAAAAGAAACATGAAATATTGAGAAAATACGTGTTAGAATTATTAATTTTACTTTTTCGGTCATATTTAATAATTATATATATATATATATATATNTTGATAGATGGAAGGGGACCACATTGGTAAGCTCGCCACGTCAACACGCAGCCCGCAGCAACAACAGGGGGGGGGGGCAGAAAATCCCACACCCCCTCTGGTGACGAAAACGGCAAACACCTCAAACACCAGAGGCCAGACGACACGTCTGTACCCCACGGCAGCTCCAGGCGGACTTCGCTTATGGGGAACTAGTACAATGAAACCAACGCTTATGAGGAACTAGTACACTGAAACCAACGCTTATAGGGAGCTAGAACAGTGAAACCAACGCTTATGGAACAAGTACAGTGAAACCAACGCTTATAGGGAATAGTACAATGAAATCAACGCTAATAGGGAGTTAGTATAGTGAAACCAACGCTTATGGGGAGCTAGTACACTGAAACCAACGCTTAAGGGGAGCAAGTACAGGGAAACCAACGCTTATGGGGAGCTAGTAAAGCGAAACTAACGTTTATGGGGGGAGCTAGTACATTGAAACCAGCGCTTATGGGGAACTTGTATAGTTAATCAACGCTTATGGGGAACTACTACAAGTAACACCAACGCTTATGGGGAGCTAATACAGTGAAAACAACGCTTATGGGGAGCTAATACAGCGAAAACAACGCTTATAGGGAGCTAATACAGCGAAAACAACGCTTATAGGGAGCTAATACAGTGAAAACAACGCTTATAGGGAGCTAATACAGTGAAAACAACGCTTATGGGGAGCTAATACAGCGAAAACACGCTTATGGGAGCTAATACAGTGAAAACAACGCTTATGGGAGCTAATACAGCGAAAACACGCTTATGGGGAGCTAATACAGTGAAAACAACGCTTATGGGGAGCTAATACAGTGAAAACAACGCTTATGGGGAGCTAATACAGCGAAAACAACGCTTATGGGAGATAATGCAGCGAAAACAACGCTTATAGGGAGCTAATACAGCGAAAACAATGCTTATGGGGAGCTAATACAGTGAAAACAATGCTTATGGGGAGCTAATACAGTGAAAACAATGCTTATGGGGAGCTAATACAGTGAAAACAATGCTTATGGGGAGCTAGCACAAGTGATATCAACGCTTTTGGGAACTACTACAAGTAACACCAAGGCTTATGGGGAACTACTACAAGTAACACCAAGGCTTATGGGGAGCAATTATCATTAAAGTTATACGTTCTACACTGCCAGCAGTGTTGTGTCTCATGATTGATGGGTCAGAGACCCCCGCGGCGGTGCTATTATTCTATGATATAAGAGTATGTACGAACAAGTTGATGTTGTCAGCACCATGTCCAGGCGACCTTCCGCACTACTGGTCTCAAATGTCGCTCCTCAGTCTTGACATTTTGTGTGTAAGAGCTCGTGCAAAGTTGTTGTGGTTGAGCAAGCTGTATTGTAGTCTTTAGGTTTATACTCTTTTCAGTTTCATCCAGTGATCTGTAACGAACTAATTTTTTATCTGATTTAGGTCCTTTTTTAATATTAATGTGTAAAATTTGCATTCATAAATAATAATTGTAAATTAATTTGTTCCCCCGCCGTCATGACAACGGAACTCAGGAGGCGCGCCGGACTTTAAGCGACCTCCCTCAGTATTCATGGCGCCATTCTCGATACTTCAGTCGTTCGCAGTTATTTTACGTTACAGTTTTGGACATCTATGGACTCCCAGCAAACATAAGTGTTATGCGTTCATCAAGTGATAGTGGCGTCTCGCACCCAGAGTGAACCAGGAAAACCATCAGTTTAGAGGTGAAAAATTTGTGTTTATTTCGTTTGACGTTTGAGAACGGTACGCTCGCATTGTCTCTGCTCCACAACCATCCTCAGACCAAATCCATTCCATCCAGCGGTCGACCCCAAGGACGCAGTCATCAATTTTTACATGCTGTATTTTCAAAATAGGAATGTTCTCAAATATAAATAAATATTGTTATATACTAGCATGCTGTGCATATTTAGGCATTGGTTAGGTTAGGTGTTTAGGTTCAGTTGGCGATTATTTGTATTTGTAGTACGTGGGTGAAACATTTACAGCGTTGTGGTTCGAACAAAAGTCATCAGCGAAGCACTTGTTTGAGAAGTGTTCGAACGTCATTATAGTTGTGAGTTCAGTATATGTTATTCATTCACACAACTCATTTCACCCACGTACTAAAAATACAAATAATCTCTAACAGAACCTAAACACCTAACCAAACCTACACCTAACTATACATAAAGTTTTAATGTATATTTAATATTAATTTATATTTGAGAGGAAATCTATTTTTATACATAGTGCTTTAAAATTGATGAAACAACATAACATACGTTCTTCATTCATAAACAGTGGGTTTGGCGGGTGCTTGGAATCACTTTTGGCTTTGTTTTTGAGGACGGGCTGGCACTGGGTACCAAGGACCCACAGTACAAGAATAAGTCTGAATGAGTGACCATATTATGTGCTTCAGAAGTTATGAAAACAGACATTCGACTTTTGTTTTAATTGATACAGTCTGTCCTTTTAAAAAATGACCAAATGTTCGTTAATCCAGCCGCCAAACCCCTGTTTATGAATGAAAAGCGGTTATACACGACTCACAACTGCTGACGTTCGAACACTTCCAAACAAGTACTTCATTGACGAATTTTGTTCGAATCACAACGCTATAAATGCTTCACCCACGTACTACAAATACAAATAATCGCCAACAGAACCTAAACACCTAATCTAACCTACGCTAACTATACATAGAATTTTTATGTATGATAGTATTAATTTATATATGAGGACAAACCAATTTTTAATACACAGTGTGTTAAAATTGATGAATGCGTTTGGGGAGGACGGCCGCTGCTTTAAACAGCCTAGTGCGAGGATGGGTTGCAGCAAACGCTTCACCCACGAACTAAAAATACAAATAATCGCTAATAGAACTTAAACACCTAACCTAATCGACACCTAACTAACTATACACAGAGTATTAATGTATAATAATATTAATTTATATTTGAGAGAAAATCTATTTTATTACACAGTACTTTAAAATTGATGAATGCGTCTTGGGGGACGGCAGCAGCTTTAACGAGACTGGCCTGAGGACAGGTTGACTGATAAATTATTGAGTGTTTTGGAATTAAGATAATGTAGATAAGAACATGTTCATCAGCTTCTTGATAATTAGGAATAATGCGCTGTAATTATTTGAGTAGTGAAGGAAAACATGTGATGAGAGTTCAAAGGCGTTAAACTTCACAGCAAGTATAATTTTATTTTTTATTTTTACATGCAAAGCATGCAAACAAAAACAGGAAAACGTCGTACTGAAAAAAACAAATATAAAACACAATGAAAAACAAACAAAAGTACAAGACCACAAGCCAGAAGGGGCCACAAAACAGAAACAGAAGTACATGACTTTTCACAAAACAGCAAGCAGGACACAAAACAGGACATACAAACACACATCACAAAGGTAACACACAAACCAGCCAGAAGCCTCAAAAAGACACACACAACGAACACACAACACAGAAAAGGACAAACCAGGCCAGAAGGGCCACACTAAAAGCACATAACCAAAACAGACACGCAGACAACCGGAATACTCAGGAACTGGGGAGTACAGAACGCAAACATACACACAGACAGCCACACAGAGAAAACAGACCGGCACACACAGGAGGCTGGAACATAAAGCATAAAGCAGAAAAATACAGGAAAAAATTTAAACAAAGACACACTACCACAGGCCGATGGACACACAACAAACACAGCAAAGGGAGGCGAAGCAACACACGCCATCCCTACATGTGTTTGTCCCGGAAACCGAATAAAGTACGCTTCTCGGCGAAGCCACACATCAGGACGCTCACCACGACGATAACGCTCACCAGGGTACGCCATTATATCCGGAACCTCGGACATGAGTGCATGCACATGGGGGACCCAAACAGTATCCGGGCAGAGGGAAAACGGTGCCACCCGCTCCCACAATACGGGCAAGCGGTTAGCAGTCAGAACACCAGTCATATCATCAACAGGTCGAAGACCAGCACCAAGCATAGCACCCGACGACCGGGTAACCACACCCCTGGACTGGGGTGGCAGCACGGGGGCCGGCATCTCAGGGGCCGGCAACACAGCGGGCAGCACCATGGAAGACGACACGTCAGGGGGGATACCACCACAGGGTCCTCCGCTGGAACAACACCTACAAGTCCGGGCACCGGTACAAACCTCTCATTGCGGGCCCCCTTCTTCAGGACCAACACAAGGCTCTGGCCCGCACCAGCATGCGGGAAGCCCATGCAGGAGAAAAAACAGAAGTTAACTTGGAAATACTGTCCTCAGCAGCAGCAGCAGGCACTTGAACCTCCGCCACCACCGTCGTAGTAGACACCGCCGCCCCAGGAACCACTCCGCCGACATCTGTATTCCTGCAATTGTCAAGTTCACCCACATCGGCCCAGGTAGAAAAGGAACGCCGTGAGCGCTTGGGATCCGGCTGCACATCGTCAGAGCCAGAGGCGGAACCTGAAGTATGGAGAACGCAGGGGGGGTTGCACTGTTGCACGATGCAAGATGTCAACAACCTCAACAGCATGGGGGACCCATGTCGTTGAGGCTGCTTGACCTCAACGTCCCATGTCGTTGAAGTTGCTTGAGGCTGCTGCTTGGCCCCAACACTGCATGAGGCCCCACACCACCCACCAGAGCCGGACAGGCAGCGAGGATAGAGAAACACGAGCCACAGGAAAAGGCAGAGGGTCAGGCGCAGAGGACGGAGAAGCTGAAGACGGAGAGGGAGCATCCAGGGGATCCACAGCAGCACCATGAACGCCAACAGGAACAGGACATCCAAACGAGGATGGCACAATCTCCGGAGCACAAACCTCATCAAGAGGAGGCGCACCAGCCGACACTGGAGGTGACACAGCAGTCAAAGGTTCACCCACAACTGCATCCATCGGGCCCGTCTCCACAGCCAGTGGCGGGAAATCTTCGCGAAAAAAGTTAACCAGAGCAACGACATCCGCTGAGCAGCCAGCAGCCATGTGACCCAACAAACCACATCGAAAACAGGTGCGAAGTTGACGTGAGTAGTAAACACGGATGTAATATCCCATGAACCGCATCGAGGACGGGATGTCCGACCGTAGCCGCATCCCTAGAGTGCGTATACTAGTCCGAACACCCTTAAGTTTTCCAGAGGAAACCATATTAATCCTCACACTCACGACAGTTCCAAACCACCCAAAATACCTCCTCAGCTCTTCCGGGAACTCCAGGGGCACACCATGAATGCTGACAAAAGTGAGAGCACCACTACAGTCGAAAACAGTTACTGTACCAGCAGCGTCCGGCAAGGGCAAGGACTGCGCCTTGTAGCGTCGTAAAAACACCCGGTAGTCGTCCTCTTCTGCAAACTTCACAATAACCCGATGTGAAGACACCAAGTCAACACCATAGATCGCAGCATGGCAGATAAAACTAATTCCACGGCAAGATAATCAGCCCGTCCAATAAATTCCAGGCCCATCGAATGAGCCCGCAAAACGGGGGGAATGGACCCCCCTTATCAATCAAGCCACGTCAGCAACGACGAGTATTCAACCACCTCGAACGACGGGCAACCACTGAAGCACAGGCGGGCACCTCCACTTTCCCTGGCGACCAGGCTGGAACCAAGTATAATGGGTGGTGTGAGCACTGCATGCGTCGTTGTAACAAGCAGAACATCAAGATGACCAGTGAAGTGGCGAGTGTACATAAAGAAGCAGCCAAACAATTTATTTGGAAGATGAAAAGGCAGACAGTCCTGACTTATCACAATCTTCACTGCTATCTCTGGTAAGTACAAATGGAATGTACTATTACTACATGTTGCTCGTTTTATTTTATTTTTTGTGACATTGCTTTTTATCCAAAGAATGTATCTCCAATTATTCTTGAACTTAATAAGCAAACAGGTTCAGATTTTCGACGTTTCGATTTATGTCCATGTTTTGAGGAACGCATCCGAACGTAAATAGAGGGATTACAGTATAAAATCTTTACGGGGTATGAGAGCCCATTTAATTAGCATCTCTGATATCCATAAACATAGGGCACTGAACTTTAGGGTATTCTTCCCCAGGGTTTAAGAGAGTGGGCAATAATTACCGCTGTATCGCAGTTCTCACTGCGAAGATGTGTTAAGCTTTCTTGTCTCCTTATAACTATGAAAATATTACACTTTAAATGCACTAAAAAAATTAACAATTAAGCTGCTTAAATGCTAATTGACTTTCAAGTTGAAACATGAACCCAAAACCTGATTTTCAGTCAACACACAATTTTTTTTATTTGTATTTACATGCAAGGCATGCGAATAAGTACAATAAAATAATACAGAATAATCAAACTAAACAAGCAACGCACATAATCACCGCCCTGAAGGGCCAACAACAGAACAGAAACACGTATTACAAATATACCGTTGGACAAATCAAAGGACACAAAACACAGCAACAGTACATAAGGGCAAATAGCAACATGAAAGGGAAATACATACAAAAAACATAGTAAACAAATAGAAAATAACAAGAACAGTAACAGGCAGGGACAACTAAGCACCCGGAAGGGCACTCAACAAAATACAAACAGGCGCATAAACAGTACATTATTTCACATATTTGTCCGGAAACCGGTCCCTTGGAAACCTGACAGCGTACACCTCCCAGCGTACCCACGATGGAAGCCCATTCTTTTCATAAGGAGAAAGTATTTAGTCCGAAACCCCCGACACGAATGCACGTAAGCTCGGGACCCAAATGGCACCCCAAGCCACGGAAACCGGCGCAGCACGCTCCCAAAGGAGGCGGGGGAGGGGGGCCGGGCATGAGCAAAATAGGCCATGAGATCCTCAACCGGCTGCACTAAAGCTATCATACGCCACTTCCTCGACGGCGTCACCGAAGCCCACAACTCAGCCGAAGAGAACACATAGGAGGTCGCGGGGCACGGGAGACACCAGTAAAGGGGGCAAGACCACAGGATACCCCGCCAAAGCATCCACACGCTCTGGCACCGGCTGGGACTCCCTATGGCAAGCATCTTTCTTCAGCACCAGCACCAGGTCACGGCCCGCACCAGCACCGTCACAGTCCACGTCAGGAGGGACAACCACTCCCCACCGTGGAGAACCTCCTGCAGAATAAAGAACATGAGATAAGTCTAATGCACAATCATCGGCAGCAGCAGGCACATGGACCTCGGGCACTACCGTCGACAGAGAACGCGACGCACCTGTAACTGCCTCGTCGTCGCCAGAAGACCCACAGGCGTTGAACTCCCCAACATCAGCCCAGGCAGAAGAAGAACGCCGGGAATGCTTGGGCTCCAGCTGTACATCATCAGAGCCGGAGGCAGACCCAGAAAGACGGGCATCACAAGCCGGGTGAACTGACACTCGCTGCAGAACGTCAGCAGCATCAACCCCAGGCGGGAAGCAGGTCGAACACAACAGGAGGCGCTGCATCCACCCCATCACCCAGCATAGCCGGGACACAAGGCGAGGGCGCAAGGACATTAGCAGCAGCTGGAGAAGACGAAGAAGACACTGATGATGCACAGAGATCACCCGGAAGATCCACGGGAGCAGCAGGGACACCAACCGGAGCAAGAAGACCATCCAAAGGTAACACAACTTCTGGAGGAGGGGCTACAACAGCAGGAGGCACACTGGGCGACACAAGGGGGGGGGGGGGCTCCCAGCAGCTAAAGGAACGGCCATATCCTCACCCACCGAATCCTCCTCCACAGGGAGTGGCAGGAAATCCTCCTCACTGAAGAGGTTCACGGGAGTGACGGCAGCCGCAGAGCATTCAGCAGCCTGATGCCCCAACAGGCCACATGTTCAGAAACATGTTCGTGGTTGCTGGGTATAGTACACTCGAACGAAGTACCCATGGAGCCTTACGGAGAACAGAATGTTCGAACCTCAGGCGCATCCCTAGGGTTCAAATGTTCATCTGCATACCCTTGAACTTCCCCGAGGAAAACGTGTGCAGTCGCACACTGACAACAGCGCTAAACTGACCGAAGTAACGCCGCAGCAGGGCCTCAGGAAACTCCAAGGGCGTCCCATGAATACAAACATATGTGAGGTCACTGCTACGATCCGAAATCGTCACCGAGCCGGCACCATTTGGCAGGAGTAAGGAACGCCCTTCATAGCGTCGGAGATACTCACGGTATGCCTCCTCCCCCAGAAACTTAATAATCACCAGGTGCACAGATACTGGTTCAACTCCGTAAATATCCTTCACAGGGACACGAAGAATGTCACACATGACAAGCTCCATATCAGGATAACCAACATGGCCAGACAACTCCAGGCCCATGGAGTGAACCTGCACATCAGGGGGTTGAGGGCCCCCCATCATAGAGGCCACGTCAGCACCGACGATTACCAAATCACCACTCTAGCCAGGCGGCAACTGCTGTGCGGGCAGACACGTTCACACCCCCTGGCGGCCAACCCGGCACTCCAACACACAAAATGTGAAACGACGATGCCGTGCAGTTTCTTGGTAATAGAAGCTATTGAGTGCAACAGTTGATATGTCAGCTCTGCCTTCACAATAGCTCTTAATGTATGCTAAATATCAGATGTATAGACAGACCTTTTTATACCATTGTTAAAAAAAACATATGTCTGTTTGTTTTTGTTTTGGCAATTCAAACACGCAATGGAAATAAAAGTTTATTAATGAGTTTATTATTAGCTTTAATTACAAATTTGAAAGTAATGATAAAGGTAATAAACATAAGTGAAAATCTCACCCTGGGTAAAATAACCTAATAACATTAACGTTGTAAGTTAACAATGCACTGTACTTGTTGAATTAAAACGATTTGAAGTTTAACATCGTGAGATTAACCTTGTATATTAAACTTGGTTATTGTAACAAGGGTAACTTAATAATGTGTAACCTCCAGAGAGTAAGTCTAACAATGGGGACTTAGACTAGTGAAAGTGCTACCTTGGGGAAAATAACAATGTAATACAGAAACATTGTAAGAGGTTAGCATTGTATTGCCGGGGGAAGGGTGGGGGGGGGAGCCTTGGACCTCCCCGCCCCCCAAACACCAGGCTACACGATGTCTGTTTATATCTTATATGATCTGCAAATGACCTGATTCCTGTGTAGTCTGACAAGCATTCGAGTTACGTTATCTGACTTATCAGAAGCCTCAAAGTAACGATAAATATCATAACAAGTGAATTTGATCATCTTTACACTTGATTAAAAGCTTGTTTATTTAATATTCAAGGTCTTACCTTTTTATTTGTTTATTTATTTATATACTAGAAGGTACATTGGATTTGTAAGAGAACATAAAATTGGTGTTCTTACCCTTTTGCAAAGCCACAAGCACGCATAGCGTTTCGGGCAGAACTTGTATGATTATTTCAACTGTGATGCTTGGTGTCTGGCCTGATGTTCCAGTTTGCATGATTGTAAACTTCGAGACTTGGTGCCTGGCCTGATGTTCCGGTTTGCATGATTGTAAACTTTGTATATGGGGTGACTATCAAGGTACATGGGGTGACTATCAAGGTACATGGGGTGACTATCAAGGTACATGGGTTGACTATCAAGGTACATGGGGTGACTATCAAGGTACATGGGGTGACTATCAAGGTACATGAGGTGACTATCAAGGTACATGGGGTGACTATCAAGGTACATGAGGTGACTATCAAGGTACATGGGGTGACTACCAAGGTACATGGGGTGACTACCAAGGTACATGGGGTGACTACTAAAATATATGGGGTGACTACCAAAGTGCATAGGGTGACTTCCAAGGTACATCCAGGTGTATGGGGCGGCCGTCCCACTAAGTGTTACTAATTTCTGTCCTGAGAGGTGGATTAGTATTTATGACATATGTTAACTTCAGTGAGGTGATGTCCAATGTGCTTAACAACCTCTTCAGCACTTCTTTAGTGGAAATCTTAGTTGGTTTGTAATACGGCACAGTGATAGGTAATGATCCAGTGGTCTGTCATTTCTCCACATTGGTAACATTCACTCTCTTCTCTGGAATCTGTAAGACCTTTGCACATAGATATCCAAGCCTGCTGCAGTGAAAGTCCACTTCTGTACTTCTATTGTTCACTTACAACGATAAGTGATTGAATTCTTGTACCAACCCACAACTCCTGTTGCTGCAGGTGTTGTGTTTTAGCCACTGTATATCTTATGAATTGTTCTGTGTTTAATATTTTCTTAATCTGTGCTAGATACTTGGGTATGCAAATGCCCACATTCCTTCTCTTAACTGCAAGTGTGGCATTTTCATGTGCAATGTCGTTCCCTGGTATTCTTACACGACTTCGCACCCATGTTTATGTATTCGACGACCTTTTTGGTTGTTTTCATATCTATATGTATGATAACATGTCGGTGTTCAGCAAAAACATGTTCTAATGCCTTTTTGATTGCTAGCATCTCTGTTTGAAAAGTTGAGCACCGGTTGGAGAGTTTCCAACTAACTTCAGAATTTCCTGCTTTTGGGGAGAATATAAAATTGTATGGGACTGACAGTCTGGGTGTATTGGGTTACTGTTAGGAATATGGGGACTGACACACACCCATAGCACAAGGCTGCCACACTCTCACAGCACAAGGCTGCCACACTCTCACAACACGAGGCTGCCACACTCTCACAACACAAGGCTGCCACACACACACAACACAAGGCTGCCACACTCTCACAACACAAGGCTGCCACACTCTCACAACACAAGGCTGCCACACTCTCACAACACGAGGCTGCCACACTCTCACAACACAAGGCTGCCACACTCTCACAACACAAGGCTGCCACACTCTCACAGCACAAGGCTGCCACACTCACACAACACAAGGCTGCTACACTCTCACAGCACAAGGCTGCCACACTCTCACAGCACAAGGCTGCCACACTCACACAACACAAGGCTGCTACACTCTCACAGCACAAGCCTGCCACACTCTCACAACACAAGGCTGCTACACTCTCACAGCACAAGGCTGCCACACTCTCACAACACAAGGCTGCTACACTCTCACAGCACAAGGCTGCCACACACACAACACAAGGCTGCTACACTCTCACAACACAAGGCTGCTACACTCTCACAGCACAAGGCTGCCACACTCTCACAGCACAAGGCTGGCACACACACAACACAAGGCTGCTACACACTCACAACACAAGGCTGCCACACACTCACAACACAAGGCTGCCACACTCTCACAACACAAGGCTGCCACACACTCACAACACAAGGCTGCCACACTCTCACAACACAAGGCTGCCACACACTCACAACACAAGGCTGCCACACTCTCACAACACAAGGCTGCCACACACTCACAACACAAGGCTGCCACACACTCACATCACAAGGCTGCTACACTCTCACAACACAAGGCTGCTACACTCTCACAACACAAGGCTGCCACACTCTCACAGCACAAGGCTGGCACACACACAACACAAGGCTGCTACACACTCACAACACAAGGCTGCCACACACTCACAACACAAGGCTGCCACACTCTCACAGCACAAGGCTGCCACACTCTCACAGCACAAGGCTGGCACACACACAACACAAGGCTGCCACACACACACAACACAAGGCTGCCACACACTCACAACACAAGGCTGCCACACACTCACAACACAAGGCTGCCACACTCTCACAACACAAGGCTGCCACACACTCACAACACAAGGCTGCCACACTCTCACAACACAAGGCTGCCACACACTCACAACACAAGGCTGCTACACTCTCACAACACAAGGCTGCTACACTCTCACAACACAAGGCTGCTACACTCTCACAGCACAAGGCTGGCACACACACAACACAAGGCTGCTACACACTCACAACACAAGGCTGCCACACACTCACAACACAAGGCTGCCACACTCTCACAGCACAAGGCTGCCACACTCTCACAACACAAGGCTGCCACACACACACAACACAAGGCTGCCACACTCTCACAACACAAGGCTGCCACACACTCACAGCACAAGGCTGCCACACTCTCACAACACAAGGCTGCCACACACACACAACACAAGGCTGCCACACTCTCACAACACAAGGCTGCCACACTCTCACAGCACAAGGCTGCCACACACTCACAACACAAGGCTGCCACACACACACAACACAAGGCTGCCACACTCTCACAGCACAAGGCTGCCACACTCTCACAACACAAGGCTGCCACACTCACAACACAAGGCTGCTACACTCTCACAACACAAGGCTGCCACACTCTCACAACACAAGGCTGCTACACTCTCACAACACAAGGCTGCCACACACACACAACACAAGGCTGCCACACTCACAACACAAGGCTGCTACACTCTCACAACACAAGGCTGCTACACTCTCACAACACAAGGCTGCTACACTCTCACAGCACAAGGCTGGCACACACACAACACAAGGCTGCCACACTCTCACAGCACAAGGCTGCCACACTCTCACAGCACAAGGCTGCCACACTCTCACAGCACAAGGCTGCCACACTCTCACAACACAAGGCTGCCACACTCTCACAGCACAAGGCTGCCACACTCTAACAACACAAGGCTGCCACACTCTCACAACACAAGGCTGCCACACTCTCACAACACAAGGCTGCCACACTCTCACAACACAAGGCTGCCACACACACACAACACAAGGCTGCCACACTCTCACAACACAAGGCTGCCACACTCTCACAACACAAGGCTGCCACACTCTCACAACACAAGGCTGCCACACTCTCACAGCACAAGGCTGCCACACTCTCACAACACAAGGCTGCCACACACTCACAACACAAGGCTGCCACACACACACAACACAAGGCTGCCACACTCTCACAGCACAAGGTTGAGCAGGTTCTGCTGGCAGATGGTAGTGTAGAGGACGGAAGGGGAGGAGGTCCCAGTGAAGGTGTAGCGAGAACCGTCGTGCGTCAAGTAGAAGTATGAGGACGACGACGGGGAGGTCTTGTCCACGAGGCTTGCGGGGTCCAGCTCCGTCTGGTTGTAAGGTATGGCCGCTCCTCCCGCGTCCCAAGTGGGCTGGCCGCCTGGCTTGCGAGACAGGTTCACCCAGTATGGAGTGTTTCCTGAAAATAGAAGAACATTAGCCTTCAGCTCTCTGCCCGGCCCCAGGCTTCGTCTCAACTACTACAACACTTCACTACATTTCCAACACACTGATTGCTGTAACCAAGACTATAGTAAATAAATATCAAAACCAATAAACTCTTTGTCTAACTAACCAAATACCTACACATAAACATACGTTACAACATGTCACATCCACGGAAGTGTGGAATACAGTTTTACATATATGAATATATATATATATATATATATATATATATATATATATATATATATATATATATATATATATATATATATAATGTTGTTAATATGACCTAAAAGGTAAGATTAATAATTCTAACACGAATTTTCTCAATATTTCTTATGTTTCTTTTTACTGTTTATAGTAATTGAAAAATCAATTCTCCAAAATTCATTTTTATTTCTAGTCTTCTTCGATGCCTGAACGCGTTTCGTAATAACTTATTACATTTCATACACTTTAGTTTACAACACACACACTGTAACCTGAAAACACGCAAAATCCGTCCATACTCATACTCGCATTTGGGTGAGGTGATATGGTACAACAGTTTTGGGTGAGGTTAACAAACTTGTGACAACCAAGACAAAACATGAAACAATCGGTATTACTTGGATATGAGAACATAAGAATGGAAGTGAACAAATCCACAGGGCCGTGACGAGGATTCGAACCTGCGTCCGGGAGCATCCAGACACTGCCTTAATCGACTGAACTACGACAAAGTAAAGAGTTGAAACCGAAGTTCTACTGAACTTACTAGATCCCGCACCCTCTCCGAGACACAAACAAGGGTTTTACACACTCCCCCCCCCTGCCCTGTCGTAGCTCAGTCGATTAAGGATGTGTCTGGGATGCTCCCGGACGAAGGTTCGAATCTTCGTCACGGCCCTAGTGGTTTTGTTCATTTGATGTATCACGTTAGTGGATTTCTGTGTGTAAGAATGGAAGTAATTGCAGAGGGCCTATTGGCCCATACTTCCACTTGATGCTTCTATATTGGTGCGGAGTCTGAAGTGGGTAGAATATAGTTGTGCATTAATTGGCTGTTGATTGCTGGTGTTGACTTTTTGATGTGTTGTGCTCCCGATTTCGTGCCGCCTGCTATCGCTGTACTATTGATGATTCTGTGTTGTTTTCTTAAGATTTCTCTGGTGATGGTCTGGTTGTGAGAAGAGATTATATGTTCTTGATGGAGCCCTGTTGTTTATGCATTGTTAATCGCCTGCAAAGAGACGTTGTCTTGCCTATCTACTGAGTTCTTTGGGGCTACAGTCCCCAGTGGGCATTTGAAGGCATAGACGACGTTGGTTTCCTTAAGCGTTCTGCTTTGTGTCTGGAGAGTTTTTCATGAGTAGATTGGCTGTTTTTTTTTTGTTTTATAGTAAATCGTCAATTTACGATTTTACAATTTTACAATTTAAATCGTCAATAGGACTAAAAAGACGTCCTATCTCACTACCATGTTACAGTCTTCAGTCCACTGTTGCTGTTCGGCTGCCTTACTGACTTACGGAGTGATAGTAAATGCTATTTCATCTTGTCTGACTGAGAACTAAAAAGTCACCTGTCTCACAAGGTATGTTACAGTCTTCAGTCTACTCTTACTGATCGACTGTTGAGTTTGAAAGATAAAAAACTTTTAACTAAGCTAAAAAATGTACCCACAAGAAATGAATACCACATCAGTAAACGCTTACTAATCTGCTACTTGGTTAACTGAGACAGCATATAGTCAGTCTTGATGATCGTATTATTATTATTACTTTTAAGTTGAAAAACTTTAAACTAAGTGGAAATGTCACCACAAGAAATGTTTCCCACATTTAGTAAACACTGACTTGGCTGACTGACTTACTGAGACAACATATAGACGGTCTTGATGAACGTATTATACTTTTAAGATGTAAAACTTTAAACTAATCTGGAAACGTACACACAAGAATGATTCCCACATTCAGTAAACACTTACTGACTTGGCTGACTGACTGACTGATAGTCAGTCAGCAACTGTCAATAGACAACATATCTATATGTTGTTTATAGACAACATATAGAAGGGTTTGATGATCGTATTATTATTTTTAAGATGAAAAACTTTAAACTAAGCTAAAAAACGTATTCAAGAAATGATTCCCACATTCAGTAAACACCTACTGACTTGGCTGACTGACTGATAAAACATATAGACGGCCTTGATTATCGTATTATTTATTTTAAGAAGAAAAACTTTAAACTAAACTAGAAATGTTCCCACATGAAATGTTTCCACATTCAGTAAACACTTACTGTCTTGGCTGAGTGAGACAGCATATAGACGGCCTTGACGAACGTATTATTACTTTAAGATGAAAAACTTTAAACTAAACTGGAAATGTTCCCACAAGATGATTACAACATTCAGTAAACTCTTACTGACTTGGCTGACTGGGACAAAATATACGTTACAACAAATATAGACAAGCTAGACAGGTTACTTTAAAATGGTATTTGGACGAATAAAGTATTAAGAGTGGTACATATTCTATAGGGAACATAACCTACCCACATTGGGTGATGTAGTGTAACCCCTTAATTCTCTGTTAACACGTGAGGGGGTGTAGGAGAGACAACCCGCTGATTAGACGATGACGGCCAAGCCAGGACGCCGGATACTAATGAAACAAATGTCACCCACGTTGTTAAACGCCTCAAGGTTATCTCGCCCATCATCATCAGAGTCAAGGTCAGACGGTCTGAAACTGACTGACTATCTAAGAGAGAACATATATGGACTTGATGATCGTATTATATTAACTTTTAAAACTGGAAAACCTTAAAATAAGCTTGATGGTAGAAGCTAATTAAAGAGCGCTAAATATCTGATTAATTCGCTCTACTAATGAGATGATGGAAACGCTCATAATTCTTCTCACTCAGCTAGCGTTGTCTAATGCGCGAACATGGGTGGATATAACGCTTTAGCCCTCTAGGCCCTATTAGAACAGATATATGGCCGCTGTTAGTGAGGCTTTTCCTAAAGTATTTTCTAATCGATTGGTAGAATCAACGATTGCAAGCAGACAAACCGTGCGTGTATTACCTGTGAATTCTGGAGTGAATATTAGTTTACAGACACCTATTGGATTCATCATAAAGGAGTGAATCTGGTGGGATTATCATCAATTGCTTTGGAGTTGTCTATTGATCTTACTGAAGAAGACGGAACAACGCCTTTAGGAGATGCTAAAACTTCTAAATGGATTGTCGCAACTCTATTTAAATCTGCTATTGTGTATCTAAAACGAAACATAAAGCTGCTATCTACGATTTCAGGGTGTAAAGCTACACGCTATGATAACTGTCTCTGTTTTTTAAATCGTGTTGATCCTAGCAAAATTGAAGCCAGCTACTTTACTAATGCCTCAGCTGGAGAGAGAGAAGCAGCGGATGACAGATATGAAACGAGCTATGTCATACCTGTTTCAAACTAGTGTTAGATGTTACATCCATACAGGTCAGCGCTCGATAACATAGAACCAGCTATGATGGGATACTGTGTAACCAGAACATATTATATATATATATAATATATATATATATATAATATATATATATATATCTATATAATAAATATATATATAATAAATAAATATATATATATATATATATATATATATATATATATATATATATATATATATATATATATATTTGCCAAGGTCTCACCCCTTCCTACCTTATTGGCTGGGGCACTCCCACGGTCTTCAACCCCTCTGTACCTGGTGCCACTGCTCGCCCTGGGGCTCCCCAGTCTACCAAGGGCTGGCCTTATACGCCCCTAGTGAGTGGAGAGGTTCAAGCCCACCTGCCCGTCTTCACACTGGGATACTCTCTCTTAGATATCTAGTCTATTCAAGGTCGCCAGCTGGGTGGTTTATGCTTGTGTCCCAGCAACATGTCAGTGGCCTCATTAGTTTATCTTAAATCAAGGATGCAATCTCATGTGCAATGTAAGGTGACGTAAATGGTTTCACTCAAAATAGCCCTAGAGAATGGAGGCTCACTCAAACACATTGGTATGATTAAAAGTTTACTGAAGAAAATATAAACTTGCATGAGGAAACAATATGGGTAGAATTGTCCGATGGTTGCAACACTCCTCTTGTCGCGCCTCTGGCAACGTGGTCAGCTGATTGGGGTTGAACTGTCAGTTGGCGGGCACACACCTTGCACCTCTGGCAACACGATCAGCTGATGGGTCCAACTGTCAGACGGCGGGCACACACCTCCACCTTTGGCAACACGATCAGCTGATTGGGTTCAACTGTCAGACAGAGGACACACACCTCGTGCCTCTGGCAACATGATCAGCTGATTGGGTCCAACTGTCAGATGTCGGGGGACACACTTCACGCCTCTGGCAACACAATCAGCTGGACGATTCAAAAGTCGTTTCAGGCCCCTCGAAAACCAGCCACATTTCTAGATACACTAATGTCACTGCATGTACACATTTATGTTCGCACACCACAACAACTCATGCCTACATGAACTCCTTGGCTCCTAGCCTAACAGTCCAGAATATCCTAGCTCGCATAGATCAAAGGGTAAAGGGAGGGATAATTATCTACCTTACTTCATTCCGTTGCGAACCCCACTCGTCTTCTGCGAGGGATGTTGAGGTTCATGGTCCTGGCGTCTGGTCTTCCGTTGACCAGTTTCCCACACACACGAGTTCCTCAGTCGTCCTTGTGGTACCCCGTCTTCACCGTCCTCACACCCGCAGGTACAGTCCTCCTCCTCCTCTTCTTCGGAGTGCTGGAGTCAGGTACCTGCGCCGTCGTCCTCCTCTCACTGGCACTGTAGGCAACTTGCAGTCCAGCACAGCTTCCCCTTTCCTCACTTCTAGTAGATTTGGCCCGGCCATGACTACTCGCTGATATGTAAAACGTTGTCCGCTGGGCATCCCAGACATCTCCAGCCCATTGTTCGTCCCTGCTGCAGACTCTTGATAATAGAACTCCTGACTCTCCAACCTGGCCAATACTTCTTGGCCCTCCACGGAAGTCGAGTGACCTCCCAAAATGTCCGATCAAAAATCAAAGCGATGCTTAAATCCATTGGTAGGGGCTCTCTAGCACTAGATCCAGAGTTCACTAGAACGTGCCCACACTCTGTGACGGTCCATGACATACTCTGCCCGCCCAGGCGCCAGCCGCCCTGGTAGCCCTCCACCTCGTGATGTCACACCGCCCGAGGGCTCTCGTCATTGGTCACTTCCAGCACGTGACTCTACCTGGCCAATCAGGTACTCGCAGGCGCCACGATGCTTTGGCAGGAAACAGAGTTGCCCGGCACCATCTTATGACTGAAAAGGGCGTAAGCCTCTTGCATAATCAAACTTAAATGGCAATTTTACAGTCAACCTGATAACGCTCCACACTCTCACACATATGAAAATGTTCCCTGAGTATCAGAGAATGCTCTGGTTATGGAGATATGACTCTTTGAGCTGGGTTAGGCGAAATATATGGGTGGNCCACGGCAGCTCCAGGCGGACTTCGCTTATGGGGAACTAGTACAATGAACCAACGCTTATGAGGAACTAGTACACTGACACCAACGCTTATAGGGAGCTAGAACAGTGAAACCAACGCTTATGGAACAAGTACAGTGAAACCAACGCTTATAGGAATAGTACAATGAAATCAACGCTAATAGGGAGTTAGTATAGTGAAACCAACGCTTATGGGAGCTAGTACACTGAAAACAACGCTTAAGGGGAGCAAGTACGGAAACCAACGCTTATGGGGAGCTAGTAAAGCGAAACTAACGTTTATGGGGGAGCTAGTACATTGAAACCAGCGCTTATGGGGAACTTGTATAGTTAAATCAACGCTTATGGGGAATACTACAAGTAACACCAACGCTTATGGGAGCTAATACAGTGAAAACAACGCTTATGGGAGCTAATACAGCGAAAACAACGCTTATAGGGAGCTAATACAGCGAAAACAACGCTTATAGGGAGCTAATACAGTGAAAACAACGCTTATAGGAGCTAATACAGTGAAAACAACGCTTATGGGGAGCTAATACAGCGAAAACAACGCTTATGGGAGCTAATACAGTGAAAACAACGCTTATGGGGAGCTAATACAGCGAAAACAACGCTTATGGGGAGCTAATACAGTGAAAACAACGCTTGGGGAGCTAATACAGTGAAAACAAACGCTTATGGGGAGCTAATACAGCGAAAACAACGCTTATGGGAGATAATGCAGCGAAACAACGCTTATAGGGAGCTAATACAGCGAAAACAATGCTTATGGGGAGCTAATACAGTGAAAACAATGCTTATGGGGAGCTAATACAGTGAAAACAATGCTTATGGGGAGCTAATACAGTGAAAACAATGCTTATGGGGAGCTAGCACAAGTGATATCAACGCTTTTGGGAACTACTACAAGTAACACCAAGGCTTATGGGGAACTACTACAAGTAACACCAAGGCTTATGGGGAGCAATTATCATTAAAGTTATACCTTGTACACTGCCAGCAGTGTTGTGTCTCATGACTGATGGGTCAGAGACCCCCGCGGCGGTGCTATTATTCTATGATATAAGAGTATGTACGAACAAGTTGATGTTGTCAGCACCATGTCCAGGCGACCTTCCGCACTACTGGTCTCAAATGTCGCTCCTCAGTCTTGATATTTTGTGTGTAAGAGCTCGTGCAAAGTTGTTGTGGTTGAGCAAGCTGTATTGTAGTCTTTAGGTTTATACTCTTTTCAGTTTCATCCAGTGATCTGTAACGAACTAATTTTTTATCTGATTTAGGTCCTTTTTTAATATTAATGTGTAAAATTTGCATTCATAAATAATAATTATAAATTAATTTGTTCCCCCGCCGTCATGACAACGGAACTCAGGAGGCGCGCCGGACTTTAAGCGACCTCCCTCAGTATTCATGGCGCCATTCTCGATACTTCAGTCGTTCGCAGTTATTTTACGTTTACAGTTTTGGACATCTATGGACTCCCAGCAAACATAAGTGTTATGCGTTCATCAAGTGATAGTGGCGTCTCGCACCCAGAGTGAACCAGGAAAACCATCAGTTTAGAGGTGAAAAATTTGTGTTTATTTCGTTTGACGTTTGAGAACGGTTCGCTCGCATTGTCTCTGCACCACAACCCATCCTCAGACCAAATCCATTCCATCCAGCGGTCGACCCCAAGGACGCAGTCATCAATTTTAACATACTGTACTTTCAAAATAGGAATGTTCTCATATATAAATAAATATTGTTATATACTAGCTTGCTGTGCATATTTAGGCATTGGTTAGGTTAGGTGTTTACGTTCAGTTGGCGATTATTTGTATTTGTAGTACGTGGGTGAAACATTTACAGCGTTGTGGTTCGAACAAGTCATCAGCGAAGCACTTGTTTGAGAAGTGTTCGAACGTCATTATAGTTGTGAGTTCAGTATATGTTATTCATTCACACAACTCATTTCACCCACGTACTAAAAATACAAATAATCTCTAACAGAACCTAAACACCTAACCAAACCTACACCTAACTATACATAAAGTTTTAATGTATATTTTAATATTAATTTATATTTGAGAGGAAATCTATTTTTAATACATAGTGCTTTAAAATTGATGAAACAACATAACATACGTTCTTCATTCATAAACAGTGGGTTTGGCGGGTGCATGGAATCACTTTTGGCTTTTGTTTTTGAGGACGGGCTGGCACTGGGTACCAAGGACCCACAGTACAAGAATAAGTCTGAATGAGTGACCATATTATGTGCTTCAGAAGTTATGAAAACAGACATTCGACTTTTGTTTTAATTGATACAGTCTGTCCTTTTAAACAATGACCAAATGTTCGTTAATCCAGCCGCCAAACCCCCTGTTTATGAATGAAAAGCGGTTTATACACGACTCACAACTGCTGACGTTCGAACACTTCCAGAACAAGTACTTCATTGACGAATTTTGTTCGAATCACAACGCTATAAATGCTTCACCCACGTACTACAAATACAAATAAACGCCAACAGAACCTAAACACCTAATCTAACCTACGCTTAACTATACATAGAATTTTTATGCATGATAGTATTAATTTATATATGAGGACAAACCAATTTTTAATACACAGTGTGTTAAAATTGATGAATGCGTTTGGGGAGGTCGGCCACTGCTTTAAACAGCCTAGTGTGAGGACGGGTTGCAGCAAACGCTTCACCCACGAACTAAAAATACAAATAATCGCTAATAGAACTTAAACACCAAACCTAATCGACACCTAACTAACTATACACAGAGTATTAATGTATAATAATCTATTAGATAGAAAATAGTGGCTTCTATTAGATAATAGAAAATCTATTTTATTACACAGTGCTTTAAAATTGATGAATGCGTCTTGGGGGACGGCAGCAGCTTTAACGAGACTGGCCTGAGGACAGGTTGACTGATAAATTACCGAGTGTTTTGGAATTAAGATAATGTAGATAAGAACATGTTAGTCAGCTTCTTGATAATTAGGAATAATGCGCTGTAATTATTTGAGTAGTGAAGGAAAACAAGTGATGAGAGTTCAAAGGCGTTAAACTTCACAGCAAGTATAATTTTATTTTTTATTTTTACATGCAAAGCATACAAACAAAAACAGGAAAACGTCGCACAGAAAAAAACAAATATAAAACACAATGAAAAACAAACAAAAGTACAAGACCACAGGCCAGAAGGGCCTACAAAACAGAAACAGAAGTACATGACATTTCACAAAACAGCAAGCAGGACACAAAACAGGACATACAAACACACATCACAAAGGAAACACACAAACCAGTCAGAAGCCTCAAAAAGACACACACAACGAACACACAACACAGAAAAGGACAAACCAGGCCAGAAGGGCCACACTAAAAGCACATTACCAAAACAGACACGCAGACAACCGGAACACACAGGAACTGGGGAGTACAGAACGCAAACATACACACAGACAGCCACACAGAAAAACAGACCGGCACACACAGGAGCCTGGAACATAAAGCATAAAGCAGAAAAATACAGGAAAAAATTTAAACAAAGACACACTACCACAGGCCGATGGACACACAACAAACACAGCAAGGGGAGGCGAAGCAACACATGCCACCCCTACATGTGTTTGTCCTGGAAACCGAATAAAGTACGCTTCTCAGCGAAGCCACACATCAGGACGCTCACCACGACGATAACGCTCACCAGGGTACGCCATTATATCCGGAACCTCGGACATGAGTGCATGCACACGGGGGACCCAAACAGTATCTGGGCAGAGGGAAAACGGTGCCACCCGCTCCCACAATACGGGCAAGCGGTTAGCAGTCAGAACACCAGTCATATCATCAACAGGTCGAAGACCAGCACCAAGCATAGCACCCGACGACCGGGTAACCACACCCCTGGACTGGGGCGGCAGCACGGGGGCCGGCATCTCAGGGGCCGGCAACACAGCGGGCAGCACCATGGAAGACGACACGTCAGGGGGGATACCACCACAGGGTCCTCCGCTGGAACAGCACCTACAAGGCTCTGGCCCGCACCAGCATGCGGGGAAGCCCATGCAGAAGAAAAAAACAGAGGTTAACTTGGAAATACTGTCCTCAGCAGCAGCAGCAGGCACTTGAACCTCCGCCACCACCATCGTAGTAGACACCGCCGCCCCAGGAACCACTCCACCGACATCTGTAGTCCTGCAATTGTCAAGTTCACCCACATCGGCCCAGGTAGAAAAGGAACGCCGTGAGCGCTTGGGATCCGGCTGCACATCGTCAGAGCCAGAGGCGGAAACTGAAGTATGGAGAATGCACGGGAGGCGGGGGGGGGGGGTTGCACCGTTGCACGATTCAAGACGTCAGCAGTCTCAACGACATCGGGGACCCATGTCGTTGGGCTGCTTGACCTCAACGTCCCATGTCGTTGAGGTTGCTTGAGGCTGCTGCTCGGCCCCAACACTGCATGAGACCCCTCCCCACACCACCCACCAGAGATGGGACAGGCAGCAAGGATGGAGAAACATGAGCCACAGGAGAAGGCAGAGGGTCAGGCGCAGAGGACGGAGAAGCTGAAGACGGTGGGGACGGAGAGGGAGCATCCAGGGGATCCACAGCAGCACCATGAACGCCAACAGGAACAGGACATCCAAACGAGGACGGCACAACCTCCGGAGCACAAACCTCATCAAGAGGAGGCGCACCAGCCGACACTGGAGGTGACACAGCAGTCAAAGGTTCACCCACAACTGCATCCATCGCGCCCGTCTCCACAGCCAGTGGCGGGAAATCTTCGCGAAAAAAATTAACCAGAGCAACGACATCCGCTGAGCAGCCAGCAGCCATGTGACCCAACAAACCACATCGAAAACAGGTGCGAAGTTGACGTGAGTAGTAAACACGGATGTAATATCCCATGAACCGCACCGAGGACAGAATGTCCGACCGTAGCCGCATTCCTAGAGTGCGTATACTAGTCCGAACACCCTTAAGTTTTCCAGAGGAAACCATATTAATCCTCACACTCACGACAGTTCCAAACCACCCAAAATACCTCCTCAGCTCTTCCGGGAACTCCAGGGGCACACCATGAATGCTGACAAAAGTGAGAGCACCACTACAGTCGAAAACAGTTACTGTACCATCAGCGTCCGGCAAGGGCAAGGACCATGCCTTGTAGCGTCGTAAAAACACCCGGTAGTCGTCCTCTTCTGCAAACTTCACAATAACCCGATGTGAAGACACCAAGTCTACACCATAGATCGCAGCATGGCAGACAAAACTAATTCCACGGCAGGATAATCAGCCCGTTCAATAAATTCCAGGCCCACCGAATGAGCCCGCAAAACGGGGGGAAGGAACCCCCTTATCAATCAAGCCACGTCAGCAACGACGAGTATCCAATCACCACGCACGACGGGCAACCACTGAAGCACAGGCGGGCACCTCCACTTTCCCTGGCGACCAGGCTGGAACCAAGTATAATGAGTGGTGTGAGCGCTGTATGCGTCGTTGTAACAAGCAGAACATCAAGATGACCAGTGAAGTGGCGAGTGTACATAAGAAGCAGCCAAACAATTTATTTGGAAGATGAAAAGGCAGACAGTCCTGACTCATCACAATCTTCACTGCTATCTCTGGTAAGTACAAATGGAATGTACTATTACTGCATGTTGCTCATTTTATTTTATTTTTGTGACATTTCTTTTTATCCAAAGAATGTATCTCCAATTATTCTTGAACTTAATAAGCAAACAGGTTCAGATTTTCGACGTTTCGATTTATGTCCATGTTTTGAGAAACGCATCCGAACGTAAATAGAGGGATTACAGTATAAAAATCTTTACGGGGTACGAGAGCCCACTTAATTAGCATATCTGATATCCATAAACATAGGGCACTGAACTTTAGGGTTTCTTCCCCAGGGTATAAGAGAGTGGGCAATAATTACCGCTGTATCGCAGTTCTCACTGTGAAGATGTGTCAAGCTTTCTTGTCTCCTACAATTTATAAATGGATATCGTCCACTGTCGGCAACACTCCTCATGACATGTCTCTGGCAACACGGTCAGCTGACTGGATCCACCCGTCAGGCGGCGGCACACACCCACGCCTCTGGCAACGCGATCAGCTTGGCGTTTCAAAGTTCGTTGCTGGCTCCTTGCCACCAGCTACTACCTCCAGGATAACTAACATCACCGCATCAATATAATTATGATCCACCACCATCAAGCCTACATGAGCTCTTGGCTCCTAGCCTAACACTCTGTCACATAGACAATAAAATGATAAGTAGAAATGTTCACACATTTACCCTAGCTCGCCTAGATCAAAAGGGGTAAAGGGAGGGACAATTATCTGCCCAACTTCATTCCAACCACGAAGCCGACTTGTCCTCTGTTGAGGAATGTTGAGGTTCCTGGTCCTGGTTCTGGTTTCCTGACATCAGTTCCACACACACAGGTTCCTCCATCGTCCTTGTGGTATTGCGTCCTCACAGTACTCACTCCCAACAGGTACTGCCTTCCTCTTCTTCTCCGGGGTACTGGAGACAGTACCTCCGTCGTCGTCCTCCCTCTCACTGGCACTGTCGGCACCCCGCAAGTCCACCACAGCTTCCCCTCGCCTCACTGTCAGTAGATTTGGCCCGGCGTAGCTTCTCGCTTGATATGTGTAACGCGGTCCGCTGGGCGTCCCAGACGTATCCAGTCCCAGCGTTCGTCCCTGCTGCAGATT
>WNGS01066681.1:925422-942353 GCA_020271785.1 Procambarus virginalis | reverse complement strand
AAACATAATACACAAAACACAGCAACAGTACAGAAGGGCAAATAGCAACACGAAAGGAAATACATAAACACAGTAAGCAAACAAAAAATAATAAGAACAGTAACAGGCAGGGACAACTAAACAGCCTGAAGGGCACTCAACAAAATACAAACAGGCGCATAAACAGTACACTAATCCACAAATTTGTCCGGAAACCGGTCCCTCGGAAACCGGACAGCATCTCTCCCAGCGTACCCACGAAGCAAGCCCATCGTCCTCAAAAGGAGAAAGCATATAGTCCAGAACCCCCAACACGAAGCCATGTAAGCTCAGGACCCAAATGGCACCCCAAGCCACGGGAACCGGCGCCACACGTACCCACAGGAGGGGGATCACGCCACGAGCAGAATAGGCCATGAGATTCTCAACCGGATGCGCCCGAGCAACCTAACGCCACATCTGCGATGGCATCACCGAAGCCCACAACGCAGCCGAAGAGAACACATAGGAGGTCGCAGGTAGGGGGGAGCACAGCAGACACCAGAGTAAGGGGAAAGACCACAGGGGCCACTGACGAAACATCCACACGTCCTGGCACCGGCTGGGACTCCCCACGGCGAGTATTGTTCCTCAGCACCAGCACCAGGCCACGGCCCACACCAGCAGCGTCACCATCCACGTCAGGAGGGGCGACCATCCCCCAATGCGGAGAACCACCTGCAGAAGAAAGAACAGGAGATAAGTCCAATGCACAATCATCGGCAGCAGCGGGCACATGGACCTCGGTCACTACCGTCGTCGCAGAGCGCAACGCACCCATAAGCATCCCATCGTCGCTCGAAGATCCACCGGCGTCGATATCCCCCACATAAGCCCAGGCAGAAGAAGAACGCTGGGAACGCTTGGGCTCCGGCCACACATCATCAGAGCCGGAGGTGGACCCAGAAACACGGGCATCACAAGCCGGGAGAACCGAAGCTCGTCACATGATGGCAGCAGTCTCAACCACAGGGGAAATCAGGCTAGACACAGCAGGAGGTCCCGCAACCACCCCATCACCCAGCAAAGCCAGGACACAGGGTGAGGGCGCAGGGTCAGGCACAGCAGCCGGAGAAGACGAAGACTAAGACATAGACGACGCGCAGAGATCACCCGGAAGATCCACGGAGGCACCAGGGATACCAACCGGAGCAAGAAGACCATCCGAAGGCAACACAACTTCTGGAGGAGGGGCTACAACAGCAGAAGGCATGCCAGGCAACACAAGGGGGGGCAGGGGTCCTCAGCAGCTAACGGAACGGCCACATCCGCACCCACCAAATCCTCCTCCACAGGGAGCGGCGGGAAATCCTCCTCATGGAAGAGGTTCATGGGAGCGACTGCAGCCTCAAAGCACTCAGCAGCCTGATGCCCCAACAGGCCACACTGGAAACATGTTAGTGGTTGCCGGGCATAGTACACCCGAATGAAGAACCCCAGGAGCCTGACGCAGGACGGAATGTCCGACCTCAGGCGCATCCCTAGGGTACGAATGCTCGTCCACAAACCCCTGAACTTCCCCGAGGAAAGCGTGTGCAGCCACACACTGACAACAGCGCCAAACTGCCCGAAGTACCGCCGCAGCAGGTCCTCAGGGAACTCCAAGAGCGCCCCATGAACACTTACATGCGTAAGGGCACCACTACGATCCGAAATCGACACAGTGCCGGCACCATCTGGCAGTGGCAAGGATCGCCCCTCATAGCGCCGGAGAAACTCACAGTATGCCTCCTCCCTCAGAAACTTGATGATCATCCAGTGCATAGATACTAGTTCAACACCGTTAATATCCTCCTTGGGGACAAGGAGCATGTCACACATTACGAGCTCCACCTGAGGATAACCAGCACGGCCAGAGAATTCCAGTCCCACGGAGTGAACCCGCATAACAGGGAGTAGAGGGGCCCCCCCATCATAGAGCCGGCCACGTCAACACCTGCAAACACCTAATCACCACTCCAGCCAGGCAGCAACTGCAAGGCAGACAGAAACGTCCTCACCACCTGGCAGCCAGCGGGCGAATCATTTGGGTAGCAATTTGACACCTCCGGGACAAGGCCCTCTGACCACCATTACCCCATTCTCACCCCTCCCCCAGCTTCCCACCCCCTCACACTCTCCCAAAATACCCATCCTCCTCCCCCCTATGCACAAACCTCCACTGTGTAACACCCATATCCCCATTCCCCCCACTTGCACCCAAATAGACACGCCCACACCCACGAAAGCAGAAACGCTCACTTCCACACACACACACACACTAAAATGTGCACGCACACACACACAGGGGATCTGGTAGCTGAGTGGACAGCGTGCAGGACTCGTAATTCTGTGGCCCGGGTTCGATTCCCGGACCAGGCACAAACAAATGGGCAAAGTTTCTTTCACCCTGAATGCCCCTGTTACCTAGCAGTAAATAGGTACCTTGGAGTTAGACAGCTGTTACGGAGCTACTTCCTGGGGTGTGTGTGTAGGGGGGGGGGGGAATTAGTTAATAGGTAGTAACAGTTGATTAACAGTTGAGAGGCGAAAGAGCAAAGCTCAACCCCGGCAAGCACAACTAGGTGAATACACACACACACAAACACACACACACACACACACACACACACACACACACACACACACACACACACACACACACACACACACACACACACACACAAAATGGCCTGATAGCTGAGTGGACAGCTCTCTGGACTTGTAATCCTAGGATCAGGGCAGAAACAAATCGGCAGAGTTTATTTCACCCTGCTGCCCCTGTTACCTAGCAGTAAATAGGTACCTGGGAGTTAGACAGCTGTTACTGGCTGCTTCCTGTAGGTGTGTAAAAAAAAGTTAGTTAATAGTAACAGTTGATTGATTGTCATTTGAGAGGCGGGCCGAAAGAGCAGAGCTCAACTCCCGCAAGCACAACTAAGTGAATACAACTTACTGCTAGGTGAACAGAGGCATTAGGTGATAGTAAATGCTTCCAAATATTGCTGTCCCGCCTGGGATCATCACCTACTCTCATATTTCAAGTTCACCAGTGTTTATAAGATAAGATGTTTATTCAAGTAAAGATACATTGAAAATGAGTTATGAACATAATGTTGGATTTATATAGAGCTAATACATACAATGCCTGAAGCCACTAATACACACACCGTTTCGGACAAGTTGAGGGAAAAAACTTAGACTAAAACCTAATACTAATTGAAATCAGAAGCATAAATTAAATTAAAAAAGAAAGAAAAGGAGAATGATGATAATTGCATGATGGATGTAACAGCAGAAAATGCAACAGAACAGCAGAAGGAATTTTAACTAAATAAACAGATTACAATTCTCTTTAAGTTTATACATGGCAGATATCAGCAGTTAAACAAGTTGGTCAATAATTAATATTGTTTAAAAATAGGAAGACAATTGGTTGACACTTAGGAGGTAAGGTAGGTTACATGGAGTTTATTAGGTAGTACTTAGTTTTTTATCTTCAACTGGTTGAGAGAGGTACAGTCTTTGACATGATTGGGAAGATCATTTCACATTCTGGGTCCCTTGATTTGCAGAGCATTTATAGTTTGGTTAAGGCGCACTCTTGGAAAATCAAAAAGGTATTTGTTTCTAGTGTGGTGCCCATGGGTTCTGTTACAACATCCTAGGAAGCGTTTAAGGCCAGGATTGGCATTACAGTTCAGAGTTTATATATACAGAGAACACTTTAGAGGATGTGTAGTGACTTAATATCTAACATATTATAACTTATTTACTTAATAACTACTGGAATAATATCTTGCTATGATAAATCTAATTATTATTTCATAAAAAAGACTTATTTATTACAAGTTACAAGCAGAGAATGCATATAAAGCTAACATGAAGAACTTCTTGATGGGACTCACCAGTTAGTTTAGTTCATTTATTATGCACACCATACCCATCATTTAGGCGGTAGTGAAAAGGGCTACAGAGGCACATAATGGGCTCCTTACCTTACCTTGAGGTTACCTTGAGATGATTTCGGGGCCTAGCGTCCCCGTGCCCCGGCCCTCGACCAGGCCTCCATCAGGTATCCGTTGGAGGGGCTTATCCAGTTCTCTCTTGAACACTGTGAGGGATCGACCAGTTATGCCCCTTATGTGTAGTAGAAGCGTGTTGAACAGTCTCGGGCCTCTGATGTTGATAGAGTTCTCTCTCAGAGTACCTGTTGCACCTCTGCTCTTCAACGGGGGTATTCTGCACATCCTGCCATGCCTTCTGGTCTCATGTGATGTTATTTCTGTGTGCAGGTTTGGAACCAGCCCCTCTAATATTTTCCACGTATGAATTATTATGTATCTCTCCCGTCTGCGCTCAAGAGAATACAGATTTAGGCATTTAAGTCGGTCCCCATAGTTTAGATGTTTTACTGAGTGGATTCTACCAGTAAAGGATCTGTGCACGCTCTCCAGGTCAGCAATTTCTCCAGTTTAAAAGGGGCTGTCATTGTGGAACATTATTCCTCTCTAGAGAGCACTGGCGTCTTGAAGGGTATCATCATTGGTATAGCATCTCTAGTGTGAAAAGTTCTTGTTATCCAACCTTTCCTTTTTGGCAGTTGTGACGGCTACTATTTGTATTCTTTAAAGGTAATGGATTGGAGCTATCTCTGCGGTTTTTAGTATGTCAGGGACTGAACCCCACAATTCATTTAGCTAAGCAAGTTACAATCTTGATGAGCTAGTTACAAAATTTAATGCACATCGTCACATCAACAATGGGCTAGAGACCTACCACAAGTACAGTTTCTAAATTAAGCAAATGACATATGTGGACAGCTAGTGTCACAATTGATATGTTTATCCTGCACACCGTCCTCCCCCCCACCCGTCAGTGGGCAGCGGTGGATACGTTACAATCACTTGGTTATTACCTGCAGTTAGGAAACTGGGAACATTTGGCTAAGATTTATGGTAGTAGATCATTTTAAATGAAATATTTACACATCTCTGGAACATGTGTTGTAGAATTGTTTCTGAATTCACGTATCTTTTCGCACTCCATCACATAGTGACGGAGAGTTTGCGAATAATTTTGTTGACACAGTTTACATTTGGTCAGGTCTACATCAGCAGATAATGAGAACTCCCAGAGATACTTGTAACCAAGTCTAAGCCGAGCAGTAGTAACATCTAGACGTCTGCTGATTTTACTGGGTGATCCAAAGATATGTGGCTCTTCTTGCATGATAGTATGATGATAGATGGAATTCTGGTGCAGATTTCACCTTGCCTTAGATTTACAAGGTTTTGTTGGAGTTCTTGGTGTACTATTGCTCTCAGACTGATTATTGGCAATCCAAGGTTATACTCAGTTTCTCCTTTAAAGGCAGATTCTTTGGCTAACTCATCAGCTCTATCATACATTCTGAGGCCAACATGAGATGAAGTCCATATGAAATGGACTCTGTTACCAACATCAATAATTTTGTTGTATTTGTGTTTAGCTTCAAACACGAACATTTTACAGCTATGTCTTAAAGAGTTCAGAGCAATTAAGGATGTTAAAGTCACTTACAATTAATGTATCAAGTTTGGAGACTTGTACACTTTTCAGTGCAAGGAGCAAGGCAAATAGTTCGGTCTGAAGGGTAGAGGCCCAGTTGTTTATACGGACTCCCCACTCAAAGTTCAAGCCATCGCCCATTGTCAGCACAACTGCACTTTCAGCTGCACCCGTGGTGCGGTGTAGGGAACCATCAGTGTATATAATTTGAGAGAGAGAATGCTCTGTGGACAGAGCATCAAAATGGCTTAGGGCGTTGAGCTTTGCCTCAAGACGAAGCTTGGGCTGATCTCTAATTTGCTTCTTGGGTGGAAAGGGAGGGATTAAAATTGGAAAGGGTGTTATCTCCCAAGGTGCAGGAAAGTGCCGTTGTTGTCTCTCTTGGTACAAATTATAAATCTGATACATTCTGAGTTTCTTTTCAAGTTTTAGTTATCCATTTAGAACAATGTTGACCTTCAATAACAAAATTCTGGAGGGCTTCTCTGCAAGGGTTAGGATGAGTTCGCCTAAGAATTTGTATACTAATTTGACAGTTATTTCAACAACACGATCAACAACGCTCGGAATATTACGTTCCTTTCTCATGTTAAGTATCTTTGTAGTACGAGGGCACCCAAGGATTATCCTCAAGGCTTTGTTCTGCAATTTTTCGAGCCTTCCAAGCTTTATTTCAGGCATCAAAGCAAGCAGAGATCCACTAAAGATCTGATGTATGCTGGGGAGCCGGTCGGCCTAGCAGACAGCATGCTGGTCTTGTGATCCTGTGGTCCCGGGGTCGATCCCGGGCGCTGGCGAGAAACAATTGGCAGAGTTTCTTTCACCCTATGCCCTTGTTACCTAGCAGTAAAATAGGTACCTGGGTGTTAGTCAGCTGTCATTGGCTACTTCCTGGGGGTGGAGGCCTGGTCGAGGACCGTGCCGCGGGGACACTAAAAGCCCCGAAATCATCTCAAGATAACCTCTCAAGATAGGTACATCATTTTGACAATGCTGACATTTGCACAATAGCATGAGGGATAACTTGCAACAGCCTTGAGAGCTCTGAGCCTCTCTTTATACTGACAGTGTCTGAATACAACTGGACCATACAGTGGCACCTCAAGACCAAGGTATTTAAATCTGTTTAAATAGTCAAACTGTTAGCCATCGTACAGTTGCATCTTGCAAACAGCTCCTCCCTGCCTGGGTGGGCACCGATTTAGTATCTTTGTTTTCTCTGCTGAGATGACTAAACCTAGGTCTTGACATGAGTGTAATACAGAGTTAAGAGTGTTCTGCGTGTTAGCATACCTAGTTGTGTGTAGCATTATATCAGCATAGTTAATGATGTGGACGTTGGGTTTTCTCGGTACAGAGTTTAACAGCTTGTTTATTAATTAATTAAATAAGGTAGGACTGAGGACACCTTCTTGTGGAGTGCCTAGTTCGAAGTCTCTTGTTACACTCCTATGCCCCTGGAAAAATAAAGATGACTTCCTGTTGGATAAGTAACCCTGATCCAACAAAGAAGCCAACCACCAATATTCATTCTCGCAAGCTCATTAAAGATAACATGTCGGTTTGCAATATCAAAGGCAGACTTGAGATCTAGGAAAGTGGAATATGACTTTTCAGTGTGTACAGGGAAAGAAAAGTGATAATGCACACTCCTTCCATACATGGAACTATATATCAGGGGGGATGGCATAGTTTTTATTCTATGGAGGAGACGGTTTAAGACCATTATCTCCAATGTTTTGCAAATGCAGCTAGTAAGGGAAATTGAGAGGAAAGCATTCTCCTGATTTGTCTTGGAAATTGTAATGATTATACTGTTAGTCCAAGTGATAGGAAGTTTCCCTGTAATATAGCTCATATTATGCAGCTCAAGAAGGGAATTTCCTGTTACTAGAGAAAGCAAACGCAATATGTCATAAGTGATACCATCCTCACCGGGGGATGTGGCATTATCTTTGTTTAGGGCCGAAAATATTTCAAACTCAGTAAATAGCACGTTGCGTTTATCTTCCTTGTAGAGCATGAATCAACGAGCCTTTTTCGATCTCCGTAACCAGCATTTAATATGAATTGTGTATTTGGGTGAAGATTCTTGAAGCTAGAGGTGGTTGCCCAAGCATCGACTAACTCCTTTACTCTGTGTAGAGGGTGAGGGTGTGACACTTGGCCGATCTTATCGTCTTTAATATTTTAATATCCTTCCATGCCTGTCTGAGGGGAAGGGGGGGGGGATGGTGAGAGTTGAGACTGTTAACATAAGTTTCCCAGTTATGTTGCCTGAGCTGTCATGCGCTCCCTCGCCTTGGCTAGGGCTTACTGAAAGAGCTTGAGCATTGCTGGCGTACGAGTTTCCCAATATGCAAGTCCAATTCGTCTGGCAGTGCGTTTCAAAGTATGCCGTTTGTGGTCATTGTGATAGGCATAGTGTTTTTTACTTTTCATATCGCTCCTACTATTGGATGGTGCGAAGGGCCGACCTAAAGGGTCAGCGAACATCTGAATGTTCTGTACTAGACCGTCGTTAAATGTCTGGACTGTGGAGGGATAATAAGTGCTGTACCACTCTGACACATGAGAAACAAAGTTTTCACGTCGAGCAGGAGGAACACTGAGCCGTTTGCGTTTAAAAGTCCCACCAGGCTGAATGGCATTTCGGATACATAAAGTAGTCAATCTAGGGACTCATTAGCATAAATTTTTGTTTATATTATATTTCGATCGTCGAGTTGTGTAGTAGAGACCAACTAGTTATATACAGTTTAATTCAGGCTACGACTGGTCTGGAGGTGCCGTAGCTTGAGGTGGTGTTCTTAGGAAGATCGGCGTTCTTAAATGCCTCCCTGAATCCTGACGTAGCCACCACGACGATGATAAGAGCGAAAACTTTCCTTAGTACTTGTGTAACTGCTTCGTGAATCTGGCCGCTAACGGTGACGTCATCCATCATTTTTTCTTGATCAGCCCAACCACCTTGGCTGGACATAGAGCAACGGTCTTGCTTCATGCAGATCAGCGTTCAATTCCTGACTGTCCAAGTAGTTGGGCACCATTCCTTCCCCCATCCCATTACAAATCCTTATCCTGACCCCCTTCCAAGGGCTATATAGTCGCCATGGCTTAGCGCTTTCTTCTGATAGTTTCCTTCCCTTCCCAGCTCGCCTTATGCTGCAATGTTCCAAATTCAAACTTCGCCCCGCAACAGAAACGCCTCAAACTCGATCTCTTCTCGATATAAACTCCAGTTTAGGTGGTAAACCACACCATACCTCTTGTGTCAGCCCAGAGAGTCCAAGAAGGGAGGAATAACTATCATAATAGGTTAGGGTGGATGTTATGATTGGACTGAGGATCATAACAGGGGCCAACCCTGACCCGCCTAAGACAGTACTTGCTCTAGAATACAAATATTCTAAGGTAGGTTATAATGATGATATACTGGGACTCTGCTTGGCCACATTTAATATAAATGTTTATTCAGGTAAGATACATACATACAAGAGATTTTATAAAATTTGATAGATTTATAGATAGAGCTAGTACATACAATGCCTAAAGCCACTATTACGCAAAGCGTTTCGGGCAGGAAAAATATTAAAGACTAAAACTTAATACTAATTGAGTTTAAAGTATAAAATGTGTTGAGAACAAATAAAAATAAAAAGGGGGGAACATGGCTGAAAAAGCAGCACAAATACAATTAGGTAGACAAACCGCGTTGTTTAAAAAACAGACATGGGTTGACAATATAGGGGTAAGGTAGGTTAAAGGGAATTTATTAGGTAGTGCTTCGTTTTTATCTGAAACTGGTTGAGAGAGGTACAGTCTTTAACATGATTGGGAAGGTCATTCCACATTCTGGGTCCCTTGATTTGTAGAGCATTTCTAGTTTGATTAAGTCGTACTCTTATAATATCAAAACTGTATTTGTTTCTGGTGTGGTGCTCATGGGTTCTGTTATAACCTTCAATGAAGCTTTTTAGGTCAGGATTGGCATTACAGTTCAGCGTTTTATATATGTATAATACACATGAGAGAATGTGTAGTGACTTAATATCTAACATATTCAGAGATTTGAGTAGGGGTACCGAGTGATGTCTGGGGCCAGAGCTGGATATTGTCATAATAGCAGCTTTGTGTTGAGTAATTAGAGGACGTAAATGATTTTGGGTACTAGAACCCCAAGCACAAATACCATAGTTGAGATATGGATAGATGAGGGAGTAATAGAGTGTCACCAGGACAGGGCAAGGTACATAATATCTGATCTTAGAAAGAATGCCAACAGTTTTTGAAACTTTTTTTGATATATTTAGAATGTGTCCCTGGAAATTCAGCTTGTGATCAATGAGAACGCCAAGGAATTTGCCATCTATTTTGTTACAAATTTGGGTATTGTTTATTCTAAGAATTATTTGATTAGAGGATTTATTGCCAAACAGAATATAGAAAGTTTTGTCAGTGTTAAGGTGAGTTTGTTGGCAGTTAGCCAAAGATGGATTTTATTTAGCTCAGTACTTACTGTGGCATTTAGAGCAAGGGGGTCAGGACTGGAGTAAATGAAGGTTGTGTCGTCAACAAATAGAATTGGTTTGAGGTGTTGGGAGGCATTTGGAAGGTCATTAATGTAGATGAGAAAGAGGAGAGGGCCAAGTATGCTGCCCTGAGGAACACCGATGTTGATGGGTAGTGTAGGAGAAATTGAATTATTCACAGAAACATACTGGAGCCTGTCAGTAAGGTAAGATTTGAGGTATTGCAGGGAGTGTCCTCTGATTCCATAATGATGTAATTAATATGTTTATATTTTTAATTTATGTATATAGTGGTGTTACAATTCAGTGGTTTTACAATGATGATTGTAAAACCACTGAATTCTAACACCACTTTATACATAAATTAAAAATATAAACATATTAATATAACCCTGCCATATAGCACCGGAACCAAAAGGTACCCTTCCACCAAGGAGATGCTACACAGGATTAAATGACGCTGCCACCATCTGCCTTAACCATTTACTATATCAAGCAACGAGGCAAGAAACATTGCTTGACTTGGAGAGAGTACTCTTTCTTTAACTGTCAATATTTATGGGACGGTTATTAGAAGCTACGGGGATTCAACAATTGATACAGATGGGAAGTTTAATATGAGTTTATTAAGAACAAATTATGTAATTCACTACTTTAACACTGGCAATTGTTACGGGATCCAGACATGGAAATGTATCAAAGATCACTTATATTACCTTAAGACCACTCTCTGCCTCTCAGTCAGCCGGATTCACTCTGTCTCCTGGGGCTTGCCAGATGACCTGCCGCCTCACTGAACTGCAGCCTCACACACTCTCCGACCCTCCAGCACTGTCTCTCTCTCTCTAACTATAACACAGGGGTATATATACAAATGAATGAGAAGGGGGGGGGGCGTTCTACACTTGTTGTGGGAACGTCTGGTGTGGACCTGTTCCCAGCTGACTCAACCAACTTCGGGTCAGCACATCAGGGCGTCAGCTGCCCCATGATGTACCAAAAAGCAATTAGAAGTATCATTAATATTTGCTAAGACTATCAGGATTTTTCATAAACAGGGAACAAGCTGACTAGGGTGGAGCCAGATGATATTTCGATTAACTCTTGCTGAACCTGAGGCACAGACTGGTCTTACCAGGACGTTCCCATGGTGAGTCATGAGTGCACTCTCCCGGCGTTACAATACTACCTCTCCCCGGAATTAGGACAACAATCGGGTGTATCTAAGTTAAGCCTGATTTTGTCTTATCCCACCGCTGCCACCACTATTGTAAAAGGGAGTATTGTAACGCCGGGAGAGTGCACTCATGACTCACCATGGGAACGTCCTGGTAAGACCAGTCTGTGCCTCAGGTTCAGCAAGAGTTAATCGAAATATCATCTGGCTCCACCCTAGTCAGCTTGTTCCCTGTTTATGAAAAATCCTGATAGTCTTAGCAAATATTAATGATACTTCTAATTGCTTTTTGGTACATCATGGGGCAGCTGACGCCCTAATGTGCTGACCCGAAGTTGGTTGAGTCAGCTGGGAACAGGTCCACACCAGACGTCCCCACAACAAGTGTAGAACGCCCCCCCTTCTCATTCATTTGTATATATACCCCTGTGTTATAGTTAGAGAGAGAGAGACAGTGCTGGAGGGTCGGAGAGTGTGTGAGGCTGCAGTTCAGTGAGGCGGCAGGTCATCTGGCAAGCCCCAGGAGACAGAGTGAATCCGGCTGATTGAGAGGCAGAGAGTGGTCTTAAGGTAATATAAGTGATCTTTGATACATTTCCATGTCTGGATCCCGTAACAATTGCCAGTGTTAAAGTAGTGAATTACATAATTTGTTCTTAATACTCATATTAAACTTCCCATCTGTATCAATTGTTGAATCCCCGTAGCTTCTAATAACCGTCCCATAAATAATGACAGTTAAAGAAAGAGTACTCTCTCCAAGTCAAGCAATGTTTCTTGCCTCGTTGCTTGATATAGTAAATGGTTAAGGCAGATGGTGGCAGCGTCATTTAATCCTGTGTAGCATCTCCTTGGTGGAAGGGTACCTTTTGGTTCCGGTGCTATATGGCAGGGTTATATTAATATGTTTATATTTTTAATTTATGTATATAGTGGTGTTACAATTCAGTGGTTTTACAGCAAACTCGTCATAGGAGCGGCTACGGTGGAGAAATTTTCGCAGAACTTTCGGTAATATCCAATCATACCAAGGTATCTCAACAATTCTTTCTTACTCCTGGGTACTGGAAATTCTTTCTTACTCCTGGAAAGTTGTCGATGGCCTCTACCTTATGTTCTTACCGGAGCAACCTCGCCTTGCCCTACTATATATCCAAGGTACTCCAGGCGGGCTCTCCCGAACTCGCTTTTTGCTAAGTTGAACGTCATGTTGGTCTTCTCCAATCGTTCGAACAAATCTAGAAGTCGATCCACGTGATCCTTCCAGGAATCAGCGAACACTACAATATCATCGATGTACACTGCACATCCGGTCGCGCCTTGTAATACCTGATTCATTACTCGTTGGAAATAGCTACCACTATTCTTCATTCGCAATGGCACCACTTTATATTGGTACAAGCCGTCGGGTGTCACGAACGCTGAAATTCTCTTGGCCTCCTCGGACAGGGGAATCTGGTAGTATCCCTTCAGCAGGTCTATTTTCGAGATATACCGCGCACTCCCAATCCGATCTATGCAGTCATCTATGCGTGGTATCGGGAACAAGTCAGCGACTGTGACTGCATTCACTTTCCTGTAATCGGTGCAGAACCGGTACGTGCCATCACTCTTCTTCACGAGGAGGCACGGCAAACTCCTGTCACTGTCGCTCACCTCTGCCAAGTCGTTATCTAGCAGATACTTTACTTCTGCTCTCATCGCCGCTGCTTTCTCCGGGTTAACTTTGTTAATTTCATAATAATGGGGTCAGCACTCCTTACATTTACTTCATGCACCGTTCCGAGGTGTCTTCTGGGCACATCCGTGAATAAAGACTTATTCCTCCGGAGGATCTCCGCTAGTTCCTGGCGTTGGTCATCCTCCTAATGACCCAGACGCTCACCTATCTTGGCCAGGCTTTCTGTATTCGATCTCTTCGCGCCATCGGCCCCCTCTAACTTACAGTTCTGCTCCTCTATTCCTTTGCCATCTCCCACACAAAGCACAGTCGTCTGCGTTTCCGTCTGTTCTTCTTCGTCTAGAGGCTTATCTCTGTTATAGTACTTCTTTATCATGTTCACGTGGCAAACCTGTGACTTCCTCGGACGATCTGGCATATGTATTACATAATTCACATCCCCCTAGCGCCTTCTGGATGGTATATGGTCCACAAAATCTTGACTCGTATATACTTTCTTTCACTGGCAGGAGGACTAACACCTGATCTCCTTCCTGAAATCTCCTGTCCTTTGCCTTCCTGTCGTGATATCTCACCATCTCTGCCTGGGACGTTCTCGGATTTTCCTTAGCCAAATCTCTGGCCCTAGAGAATCGCTCTCTAAAAGTCTTTATATATTGTCTTACATCCATCTTCTGCCTATCCTCGGTGAGCTGCTCCTTCAGCGCACCCACCGGGCTCCTCGCTGAGTGTCCGTACACCAATTGAAATGGGGTTATCTTCTTGAGGTTATCTTGAGATGATTTCGGGGCTTTAGTGTCCCCGCGGCCCGGTCCTCGACCAGGCCTCCACCCCCAGGAAGCAGCCCGTGACAGCTGACTAACACCCAGGTACCTATTTTACTGCTAGGTAACAGGGGCATAGGGTGAAAGAAACTCTGCCCATTGTTTCTCGCCGGCACCTGGGATCGAACCCAGGACCACAGGATCACAAGTCCAGCGTGCTGTCCGCTCGGCCGACCAGCTCTCCAAGTGGTGAATCCAAGTGATTCCACTACCGCATCCCTGATGGCGAACAACACGGATGGTAATGCCTCGTCCCACTTACTCCCTTCCTCAGCGCAGTATATTCTCAACAAGCTCTTTAGCGTTCCATAGAAACGCTCCAACGCTCCCTGCGACTGAGGGTGATACGATGACAAGCACACTTGCTCTACCCTCCATCTTTTCACAGTTTCCCTAAACAACTTCGACTGGAAGACGCTCCCCCTGGTCCGTTTGGATAACCTTGGGCATGCCTACCCCGCAATGTAGTTCTGTAGTCTATCCAGAACGGCTCTCGACGTCACTCTTCACAGGGGGATCGCTTCGGGAAAACGGGTGGCTGTGCACATTATGATTAGTAAATATTCGTGGCCTTTTCTGGTCCTTGACAACGGACCTACACAGTCTATCAAGACCCTCTCAAAAGGCTCACCAAACGCCGGCTTTAAAGGTGCCTTCGGTATAGCTGGAGACGGCTTACTTACACGTTGGCACGCCAAACATGTCCTACAATACCTGTCATGTCCTTCCACACGTTTGGCCAGTGGAAGTGCTCCTGCACCTTATTTAAGGTCTTCTTCATCCCTAAGTGTCCTACCGTATCTACGAAGTGGGCTAGTTTTAGCACTGCCGTCCTGAACTCCTTCGGCACTAACACTTGTTGCTTCTCTAACCATACCTTATCTGCGCCGGCTTTGTCCGGTCGCCACTTCCTCATTAGTACGTCATTGTCTAAATAGTAATACACGGGGGACTCCGGACATGAGTTTCCCCCTTTCGCCTCCCTGATTAGATCTATAAACTCCTCTTTTTGTTCCCTAATCAGGTCCGCTCGGTTCACGCTGAACTGTTCAGGTAGGATCATCTTCACTTCCTGTCTCCTCGAATCTTCATTCTTCTCAGCTGGACCTTCACCGAACAGTCCAGACATGTCCACGTTGACCTCCTTCCATGGTGGAGTCGACACTGCTACATCATCTCCAGTGTCATCCTCGGCGGCTTCATCCGACTCTGTCACTACACAGGCCGGGAATACAATGATTTGACTGTCCTCTGTTTCATCTTCGAGGATGCTGGCTAGATCTACCTTGACCTGTGTTCCACTCGTACCGCGGTCCTTCTTGTACTAAAACGGCACAGCTTTTATTATCAGCTCTGGCAACACCTTGGACCAACACAAGTCATTCCCCAATATCACCTGGACTACTGGAACAGGTATGTTGGGACACACCCCCAACATCACCTCCGCCAACAAATAATCTGACTTCAACTGGACAGCACTCATGGGCATGTCACTCTTAGACAACAGCCCATGAACGTTTATCCTCCTACTGCCAGCTAACAGTCGATCGTTTCCGATTAGGCCTCTCAGAATCCAACTCGGATTGGCACCAGAATCTCTGAGGATACTAACCTCCACCTCGAGCTGACCCTCTATGCCGACCCATCCTTTGCTAATGAACGGCCTATAACGCTCGTTCATCAAATCTACCTTCTGTGGCTTGTCTTGTACATCGACGTACTTCTTCTGGGGATAACACATGGTCAGAGTCACGACTCTCTTGCCCTGCCGACAATCTCGCATCATGTAACCCGATCTGTAGCACTTTTCATTTGGGAGAAATCTCTCCTATACGCCCCTGAGTGGCTCTGACTCTGCCCACTCATATTGGAGTTCCTCGGGCCAGATGCACTACTCGTACTCTGTGGAGCTTCACTGGACTCTTGTCTCCTCTGCACATTTTTATTTTCCTGCTTATCTCTGGCGGACTCGGCAATTTTCCTTCCTGGGGCTTAAAATTAGCTGGTTTGCTTGTCTGTCCCTTAAAACTTCTTCCTCCCCAGACTCCACTGGGTCTGCCGTTGCTGTGTCTCGCCTCGCTTCTCACTCTGTTCTCCCTTAAGCTCTTGTATGCTTCAATGATAATATCTGCTCTATCTGCGGCATCTTTCACCTCCTTTACCCCTGCTTCTTGGATCTTGAACTTTGTCTCGGGATGCATCATTTCTAAGAACTTTTCCATGACCATCAATTGCTTTAGGTCAGAATACGATCCAACTCCGGCAGCCTCAATCCACTTCTGGAATCTCCTTTCCAGATCCCTTGCTGTCTCAGCAAACGTACATGCTCCAACCTTCACCATCTCTCTCAAGCGTTTCCTGTAAGTTTCTGGGGTTAGCTGAAACGAGCGCAATATGCTGCTCTTTACTGTGGCATAATCCTGGCATTCTTCCAGTGACAATTGGGGGTATGCCTTCCTGGCTGCACCGGTCAATCTTAACTGGACCAGCTGGACCCATTCCCTGTGGTCACTCCTTAATGTTGGCTACCTTTTCAAAATGCTCGAAGAAGCTTTCTGCTTCTTCGAGCACAAATAGGAATGTCCTTTTCCCTAACCCTAACATCTGGTGAGTGTGATACCTGGGTGGTGCTCTCTGGCAACCCACGTCCGATCCTTTGCTCAGCCAGGGTTCTATTTGCTTCTATTTGCATTTGCTTTGTTCTCTCTTTCTCCCTTTCGACCTGGGCTTTTTCTTTTTCCTTCGCCAGTTCTAAATCCAGCTCCCTTATTCTAGTTTTCTCTTTTTCTACCTCCAGTCTGGTTTTTCTCTTTTTCTACCTCCAGACTAGTTTTCTCTTTTTCTACCTCCAATCTGGTTTTTCTCTTTTTCTACCTACAGTCTGGTTTTCTCTTTTTCTACCTCCAGACTGGTTTTCTCTTTTTCTACCTCCAGTCTGGTTTTCTCTTTTTTTCCTCTCGGCTTCATTTTTCATCTGGAGTTCTAATTTGGAACTGATTAATGGAACTGTCTCTCCTCACGCTGTTGTTGCATCTGGAGCACTAACTGGAACCTTTCCAAACTCCTATTCCGGCTACTCCTGCTACTGTGGCTACTCTTACTACTCGTACTTGTTCCCTGGGATCTCACTTCATCCTGCCCATCATCCTCCTTTCCACTTTCAGCTCTTT
>WNGS01066681.1:861695-882235 GCA_020271785.1 Procambarus virginalis | reverse complement strand
CTCTCCCCCCTCTCTCTCTCTCCCCCCCACAGGGTCAAGCAAGACAGCCAGAGGTAACAGGGGAACAGGGAAAAGTCAAGGTGACGAAATGAAGGAAATGTTCACCCAGTTTCTGGAGGACATCAAGAGTGAGATGCAGGAAATGAAGAATGAAATAAGCAACCTAAAAAGAGAGCTGACAGCAGCAAAGGAGGAGATTACAGCCCTCAAAGAGAACAGTATCGATGCTGAGACTCAGATAACCACCCAGGGAGAAGGTGGTAATAATATTTTGGAAGAGAATGCCGCAATAAAAGCAACATTTGCAGAAATTCTAAAAAACAACATTTCTGAAGTAATGTCTGCAGTGATGGAGGTAGCCATGAAAGCAGCCACCTCACAGGAAGCGGCACACTCCACTAGCCAGCTGCTGGAAATGAAAAGATCAGTGGTAGTTGTGGGTATTAAAGAGCAGGAAGGCTCTAATAGGAAAGAGTGGAATGATAAGGACAAAGGGGCAGTGAATGAAATACTGAAGGCACTAGACATGGAAGGGGCCGAGCATAGCATTGAGAAGGTTTTCAGGTTAGGTTGGTACAAAAAAGACCGAGGCCCTATGTTAAAATAGTGTTTGCAAACGAGAACACAAAGGAGATGATTCTAACAAGGAAAAGCCACCTGCAGCATGTGGGAGAATTCAAAAAAGTATTCCTCCAGAGGGACATGGCGGCAGAAGCAAGGAAGAAGCGCAGGGCGAGAGGAGAAAACCAGGAAATCACAGCTCCCAACACATCACCCCTAGAGACGAGGGGGGAACCTACAACCAGCTACCAGTAACACCAGCGGGGAGGGCAACCCCCACTACCCTCCTCTGCATAGAAAACGCCCCTACGTCAAACCTTCCCTGCCCCCACTCAAATACCCAGCCAAATCTCCCTCAACCCACACCCAATCCTCCACCCTTCTACCCCTCCGCTCCTCCTGCCGAATCCCCCTCCCCCCTTTCCTTCCTGTCCTCCCTCCCATTTCACCCCATACCCTCTCTGTCCCTCCCCCTTCACTTGACCCCCAACCCCTCATCCCAGTATCCTCTGCAACCCTGTTATCCACCTCACAAATCCTCAAACCCATGGAACATCTTCCCCCAACAGCAGAACACTCACCAAGGAGGAGATTTGAGAAGGGACAGAACAAAGTGAGCCTCAAGGCAATGTACACTAATATAGATGGAATTACAAATAAAGCAAATGAACTTGGAGAATGGGTACTAGAGGAAAACCCAGATATAATAGCTCTCACAGAAACAAAGCTAACGAAAACCATAACAAATGCAGTGTTTCCACAGGACTATTATGTTATGAGGAAAGAGAGAGAAGGAGGAGGTGGTGGGGGTTTAGCCCTGCTAGTAAGAAATGGCTGGGATTTTGAGGAAATGGTTGTTCAGGGATGTGAAGGTTTCAGTGACTACATAACAGGTACAATAACAACTGGAGGTCAAAAAATTATAGTCGTAGTCATATATAATTCACCACCAAATGACAGAAGACCCAGACAGGAATATGATAGAAACAACATGGCCACCATTAACATAATAGAGAGAGCAGCTTCTGTTGCTAGCAGGAATGGATCTGGACTACTGATTATGGGAGACTTCAACCATGGGAAGATAGATTGGGAGAACTGAGACCCACATGGGGGACCAGAAACATGGAGAGCTAAGCTGTTGGACGTGGCAACAAGAAACTTTCTAAGCCAACACATCAAGGAACCAACAAGAATGAGAGGAGAAGATGAACCAGCAATGCTTGATTTGATATTTACCTTAAATGAGTGGGATATAAGGGATGTCAAGATGGAAGCACCCTTGGGAATGAGTGATCACAGTGTATTGAACTTTGAGTACCTGGTAGAGCTAGGAATTATCTCCCCAAAAAAGAACTAGGAAACAAAAGGCTGGCATACCGAAAGGGAAATTATGAGGAGATGAGAAGCTTCCTAAGGGAAATACCTTGGGACACAGACCTCAGAAATAAGTCTGTACAAGATATGATGGACTATGTCACCCAAAAGAGTCAGGAGGCAGAAGGCAGATACATCCCGGGCCAAAAGGTAAAATCTGAGAAGGAAAACAAGAATCCATGGTATAGTAGGGCATGTATGGAAGCAAAGAAACTGAACAAATGGGCGTGGAGGAACTTCCGGAATAACAGAACACCAGAAAGGAGAGAGAGATACCAGAAAACCAGGAATGAGTATGTCAGGGTGAGAAGAGAAGCAGAGAAAAGTTATGAAAATGATACAGCAAACAAAGCCAAGACCGAACCAAAGCTACTCCACAGTCACATCAGAAGGAAAACAACAGTGAAAGAACAGGTAGTGAAACTTAGAACAGGCGAGGACAGGTATACAGAGAATGACAAAGAGGTGTGTGAAGAACTCAACAAGAGGTTCCAGGAGGTCTTCACAACAGAACAAGGTGAGGTCACTGTGCTAGGAGAAAGGGAAGTAAACCAGGCGGCCTTGGAAGGGTTCGAAATTACGAGAGTGGGGGTCAAGAGACACCTGCTGGATCTGGATGTTAGAAAGGCTGTTGGTCCAGATGGGATTTCGCCATGGGTACTGAAAGAGTGTGCAGAGGGACTTTGCTTGCCACTCTCCATAGTGTATAGTAGGTCACTGGAGACGGGAGACCTGCCACAAAGATGGAAGACGGCGAATGTGGTCCCAATATACAAAAAGGGCGACAGGCAAGAGGCACTGAACTACAGGCCAGTGTCCTTGACTTGTATACCATGCAAGGTGATGGAGAAGATCGTGAGAAAAAAACTGGTATCACATCTGGAGAGAATTAACTTCGTGACAAATCGCCAACATGGGTTCAGGGAGGGTAAATCTTGCCTGACTGCCTTAATAGAATTCTACGACCAGGTGACAAAGATTAAGCAAGAAAGAGAGGGTTGGGCGGACTGCATTTTCTTGGATTGTTGGAAAGCCTTTGACACACTACCGCATAAGAGGCTGGTACATAAGCTGGAGAGACAGGCAGGTGTAGCTGGTAAGGTACTCCAGTGGATAAGGGAGTACCTAAGCAATAGGAAGCAGAGAGTTACGGTGAGGGGTGAGACCTCCGATTGGCGTGAAGTCACCAGTGGAGTCCCACAGGGATCTGTACTCGGTCCTATCTTGTTTCTGATATATGTAAATGATCTCCCGGAGAGTATAGATTCATTTCTCTCAATGTTTCCGGACGATGCCAAAATTATGAGAAGGATTAAGACAGAAGAGGACTGTTTGAGGCTTCAAGAAGACCTGGACAAGCTGAAGGAATGTTCGAACAAATGGTTGTTAGAGTTTAACCCAACCAAACGTAATATAATGAAGATAGGTGTAGGGAGCAGGAGGCCAGATACACGGTATTATCTGGGAGAGGAAATTCTTCAGGAGTCAGAGAAAGAAAAAGACTTAGGAATGATATCACGCCAGACCTGTCTCCTGCAGCCCATATCAAGAAGATAACATCAGCGGCATATGCCAGGCTGGCCAACATACGAACGGCATTCAGAAACTTGTGTAAAGAATCATTCAGAACTTTGTGTACCACATATGTCAGGCCAATCCTGGAGTATGTAGCCCCAGCATGGAGTCTATATCTAGTCAAGGATAAGACCACATCACCACATTCAAGGATGATCACCACATTCAAGATGAAGGGAATTGATAGGGTAGATAAAGACAGGCTATTTAACACAAGGGGCACACGCACACGGGGACACAGGTGGAAATTGAGTGCCCAAATGAGCCACAGAGATATTAGAAAAAACTTTTTAGTGTCAGAGTGGTTGACAAATGGAATGCATTAGGAAGTGATGTTGTGGAGGCTGACTCCATACACAGTTTCAAGTGTAGATATGATAGAGCCCAATAGGCTCAGGAATCTGTACACCTGTTGATTGACGGTTGAGAGGCGGGACCAAAGAGCCAGAGCTCAACCCCCGCAAACACAACTAGGTGAGTACACACACACACTTGTGAGATTTTTCTCTACGCCTATCTCCCTTAGGAGGTGGACTACAAGTTTAAAGGCTGCTCTTGGCAGTTAAGCATGAGTCCAGTAGAAAAAGGAGAAGCGGGAGCAAACCGCCAGGCTTCCACCAGCAGGGGTGAAAACCTGTCCACAATAGGCCGCTGGTTCCTCCTAGTTAAACATGACGTTAAAACCAATAAAGGGTAACCGACGGGTTCTCACAATCAAATTTTATATTTGTTGTGGCGCTATGAATTGGAATTCGAATTCCCAAGAGCACAGCCGTCATATCAAAGATCAAAACAACAATATCAAATATATCAGAACATGGGTGTGGCACAGAATAGTTGAAGGTTGACATCAAAGACCGTTTAACAAATTAAACAATTTATTAATAACAAGAGACTAGACTACTACATTATCGAGTTTACCTTTACGTTAATGTCCATCCAGTGGCACCATAACCCACAGCTAAATAGCAACCCTTGCTGTGTGGCTGCATACTGAACTAACCTGAACACAGGTGTGCCCACTGATGACGCAATATTGCAAATTCAAAGAAAAATATCACAGACTAAGTTACACCACAGCGAGTGATTTAATTACGTTAATGTCCATCCAGTGGCATTTGCAACACAGCTATTCANTTTACAGATTTATTATAGCCTGACGCTAAGACATGCGTTTTGTTGACCCTTTTCAACATTATCAGAAGCAGAGTACACGTGGTTAAAACTTAGAGCAGCCGAATATACAACCAGGATTGAGGTGAAGCACCTCATGTGGGCCAATAGTGAGGTACCACACTCCACTTCAGAACCTAAAAGGAGCATTCTTGCCTCCAGTTTAGTGATGGCTGGGACAGTATGTTAGATGGTCCCTCATGTTCTAGAAAATACAATGTAAAACGTTCCACTACGGGCTCACTTTATAGCCCGAGTTATTTATGTTCCTAGTTGATGACTCTAAAACAACAAGCAGAATGTAACCAGTGTTTTTTTAACTTTTACCCCGAGGGGCGAGTTTACTGGGTAGCGTCCACTCATCCTGTGAGTGGACACACCGCCATAGTGACAGTATTGGCAGCGTCACTCATCCTGTGAGTGGACACACCGCCATAGTGACAGTATTGGGCAGCGTCACTCATCCTGTGAGTGGACACACCGCCATAGTGACAGTATTGAGCAGCGTCACTCATCCTGTGAGTGGACACACCGCCATAGTGACAGTATTGGGCAGCGTCACTCATCCTGTGAGTGGACACACTGCCATAGTGACAGTATTGGGCAGCGTCACTCATGCTGTGAGTGGACACACCGCCATAGAGACAGTATTGGGCAGCGTCACTCATCCTGTGAGTGGACACACCGCCATAGTGACAGTATTGGGCAGCGTCACTCATCCTGTGAGTGGACACCACCATAGTGACAGTATTGGGCAGCGCCACTTATCTTGTGAGTGGACACCACCATAGTGACAGTATTGGGCAGCGCCACTTATCTTGTGAGTGGACACTACCATAGTGACAGTATTGGGCAGCGCCACTTATCCTGTGAGTGGACACCACCATAGTGACAGTATTGGGCAGCGCCACTTATCTTGTGAGTGGACACTACCATAGTGACAGTATTGGGCAGCGTCACTCATCCTGTGAGTGGACACCACCATAGTGACAGTATTGGGCAGCGCTACTTATCTTGTGAGTGGACACCGCCATAGTGACAGTATTGGGCAGCGCCACTTATCCTGTGAGTAGACACCACCATAGTGACAGTATTGGGCAGCGCCACTTATCCTGTGAGTGGACACTACCATAGTGACAGTATTGAGCAGCGTCACTCATCCTGTGAGTGGACACCACCATAGTGACAGTATGGGCAGCGCTACTTATCTTGTGAGTGGACACCGCCATAGTGACAGTATTGGGCAGCGCCACTTATCCTGTGAGTAGACACCACCATAGTGACAGTATTGGGCAGCGCCACTTATCCTGTGAGTGGACACCACCATAGTGACAGTATTGGGCAGCGCCACTTATCCTGTGAGTGGACACTACCATAGTGACAGTATTGGGCAGCGCCACTTATCCTGTGAGTGGACACTACCATAGTGACAGTATTGAGCAGCGTCACTCATCCTGTGAGTGGACACCACCATAGTGACAGTATTGGGCAGCGCTACTTATCTTGTGAGTGGACACCGCCATAGTGACAGTATTGGGCAGCGCCACTTATCCTGTGAGTGGACACTACCATAGTGACAGTATTGGGCAGCGCCACTTATCCTGTGAGTGGACACTACCATAGTGACAGTATTGGGCAGCGCTACTTATCCTGTGAGTGGACACTACCATAGTGACAGTATTGGGCAGCGCCACTTATCCTGTGAGTGGACACTACCATAGTGACAGTATTGGGCAGCGCCACTTATCCTGTGAGTGGACACACCGCCATAGCAGCATGTACAACACTCCCCAATAGGAAGAAACCCCGCTGGGTTGTTCATCCTGTAACCTGGTGTTAGATGGTTGTTAATAGTTCATTGAGTGTTTGTTGATATGTAAACCCGCCCAACTGCAGAACAACACAACTAGTCAGCAGGGAAAACATGTGTGTGCCCTTACATGATGCCTGATAGTTACTCACAATTACTCTCACATTACTGAGTTACTTGTGAGAGTTAATGTGAGAGTAATTACTCTCACATTAGCTTAGGTTACTTTGCGGTTGCCTTACGATGATTCCGAGGGTCGACGTCCCCGCAGCTCTGTCTGTGACCAGCTCTCCTGGTTGCCGGTCTGGTCAATCAGACCAGACCGAACACGGCTGATGTATGATTCACAGCCTGCATGGTTGCAAATATATTTTATAGCTAAAATCAACTCAATGACACATCTATATTATTGGGACCGTTTAATATTTTTTAATCTGAAATCCCTAGAGCACAAGAGGGAGATATACATAATAAATGACACATGGAAAATACTAGCGGGACTGGGTTCAAATCTGCACACGGAAATAACACAGTACAAGACCAGAAGGCATGGCAGGATGTGCATAATAGCCCCATTAAAGGTCAAAGGTGCAATTGGTACGCTGAGAGCGAACTCTATCAACTTCTAAACTCCCAAGACTTTTCAACACACACCCTCTGAACTTAACAGACACAACTGTCCAACTTCACACAGTGTTCAAAGAGAACTTGATGAAACACATTGGGTTCGATTAGGTTAGGTTAATTTATTTTGGTTTATATTAGGTTAGGTTTCAGTTAGGGTTGATTATCCAGGTATCTCACACGTGGTTGTGATGATTACCGTGGGACATAGGAGTGTAATGTAAGCCCCACACTCACAACACAAGGCTGCCACACACTCACAACACAAGGCTGCCACACACTCACAACACAAGGCTGCCACACTCTCACAACACAAGGCTGCCACACACTCACAACACAAGGCTGCCACACACTCACAACACAAGGCTGCCACACTCTCACAACACAAGGCTGCCACACTCTCACAACACAAGGCTGCCACACTTTCACAGCACAAGGCTGCCAGACTTTCACAGCACAAGGCTGCCACACTCTCACAGCACAAGGCTGCCACACACACACAACACAAGGCTGCCACACTCTCACAACACAAGGCTGCCACACTCTCACAACACAAGGCTGCCACACTCTCACAACACAAGGCTGCCACACTCTCACAACACAAGGCTGCCACACACACACAACACAAGGCTGCCACACACACACAACACAAGGCTGCCACACTCTCACAACACAAGGCTGCCACACTCTCACAACACAAGGCTGCCACACTCTCACAACACAAGGCTGCCACACTCTCACAACACAAGGCTGCCACACTCACAACACAAGGCTGCCACACACACACAACACAAGGCTGCCACACTCTCACAACACAAGGCTGCCACACACACACAACACAAGGCTGCCACACACTCACAACACAAGGCTGCCACACACACAACACAAGGCTGCCACACACACACAACACAAGGCTGCCACACACTCACAACACAAGGCTGCCACACTCTCACAACACAAGGCTGCCACACTCTCACAACACAAGGCTGCCACACTCTCACAACACAAGGCTGCCACACTCTCACAGCACAAGGCTGCCACACACACACAACACAAGGCTGCCACACTCTCACAGCACAAGGCTGCCACACACACACAACACAAGGCTGCCACACTCTCACAACACAAGGCTGCCACACACACACAACACAAGGTTGCCACACTCTCACAGCACAAGGCTGCCACACACACACAACACAAGGCTGCCACACTCTCACAACACAAGGCTGCCACACTCTCACAACACAAGGCTGCCACACTCTCACAACACAAGGCTGCCACACTCTCACAACACAAGGCTGCCACACTCTCACAGCACAAGGCTGCCACACTCCCACAACACAAGGCTGCCACACTCTCACAACACAAGGCTGCCACACACTCACAACACAAGGCTGCCACACTCTCACAACACAAGGCTGCCACACTCTCACAACACAAGGCTGCCACACTCTCACAACACAAGGCTGCCACACTCACACAACACAAGGCTGCCACACTCTCACACCACAAGGCTGCCACACTCTCACAACACAAGGCTGCCACACTCTCACAACACAAGGCTGCCACACTCTCACAACACAAGGCTGCCACACTCTCACAACACAAGGCTGCCACACACACAACACAAGGCTGCCACACTCTCACAGCACAAGGCTGCCACACACACACAACACAAGGCTGCCACACTCTCACAACACAAGGCTGCCACACACACACAACACAAGGCTGCCACACTCTCACAGCACAAGGCTGCCACACTCTCACAACACAAGGCTGCCACACTCTCACAACACAAGGCTGCCACACTCTCACAACACAAGGCTGCCACACACACAACACAAGGCTGCCACACTCTCACAACACAAGGCTGCCACACTCTCACAACACAAGGCTGCCACACTCTCACAACACACGGCTGCCACACTCTCACAACACAAGGCTGCCACACTCTCACAACACACGGCTGCCACACTCTCACAACACAAGGCTGCCACACTCTCACAACACAAGGCTGCCACACACACACAACACAAGGCTGCCACACACACACAACACAAGGCTGCCACACACTCACAACACACGGCTGCCACACTCTCACAACACAAGGCTGCCACACTCTCACAACACAAGGCTGCCACACTCTCACAACACACGGCTGCCACACTCTCACAACACAAGGCTGCCACACTCTCACAACACACGGCTGCCACACTCTCACAACACAAGGCTGCCACACTCTCACAACACAAGGCTGCCACACACACACAACACAAGGCTGCCACACACACACAACACAATGCTGCCACACTCTCACAACACAAGGCTGCCACACACACAACACACGGCTGCCACACACACAACACACGGCTGCCACACTCTCACAACACACGGCTGCCACACTCTCACAACACAAGGCTGCCACACACTCACAACACAAGGCTGCCACACACACACAACACAAGACTGCCACACTCTCACAACACAAGGCTGCCACACTCTCACAACACAAGGCTGCCACACTCTCACAACACAAGGCTGCCACACTCTCACAACACAAGGCTGCCACACTCTCACAACACAAGGCTGCCACACTCTCACAACACAAGGCTGCCACACTCTCACAACACAAGGCTGCCACACTCTCACAACACAAGGCTGCCACACACTCACAACACAAGGCTGCCACACTCTCACAGCACAAGGCTGCCACACACTCACAACACAAGGCTGCCACACTCTCACAACACAAGGCTGCCACACACTCACAACACAAGGCTGCCACACACTCACAACACAAGGCTGCCACACTCTCACAACACACGGCTGCCACACACTCACAGCACAAGACTGCTACACACACACAACACAAGGCTGCCACACTCTCACAGCACAAGGCTGCCACACTCTCACAGCACAAGGCTGCCACACTCTCACAACACAAGGCTGCCACACTCTCACAACACAAGGCTGCCACACTCTCACAGCACAAGGCTGCCACACACTCACAGCACAAGACTGCTACACACACACAACACAAGGCTGCCACACACTCACAGCACAAGGCTGCCACACACTCACAACACAAGGCTGCCACACTCTTACAGCACAAGGCTGCCACACACTCACAGCACAAGACTGCTACACACACACAACACAAGGCTGCCACACACTCACAGCACAAGGCTGCCACACTCTCACAGCACAAGGCTGCCACACACTCACAGCACAAGACTGCTACACACACACACACACACACACACACACACACACACACACATACACACACACACACATCACACACACACACATCACACACACACACACATCACACACACACACATCACACACACACACACACACACACACACACACACACACACACTCACACTCACACTCACACTCACACTCACATACACATACACATACACATACACATACACATACACACACACACACACACAGCAAGTGGCCAAGGAGAAGGAAAAAATAGAAGAAGCAGTAAAGGAAGTCAAACACTGCAGCAACCAAGATAAAACAAACATTAGGCTGGAAGTGAGAAAATAATTGGCATCTAACCCGAAGTTGGTGCAAAACACAGTTGATCGGAGTAAGTCCCTGATAATTTTTGGCTGCAAAGAAAAGGAGATAACATCTAGGTCAGAACGAGCTGTAGAAGAAGCAAAAGTAGTAGATAAAATTGTTGGCCTCGTGGAAGGTCTTACAACCATAGAGAACGTGTGCGACTACAGGAGAATAGGCAGATATGTAAAAGGGAAAGATCGACCTTTGAGGATCACCCTAAATGGTGCCAAACAGATGGAAGAAGTACTAAGGAATGCTAGAAAATTACAAAATGATGAGGATGGGAAAGTGTGGTCGTTAAGACGTGATCTTTCAAAAGAAGATAGAGAGAAGCTGAAACTGAACCTCGCCGAGGCAAAACGTTTAAATGAGAGCAGGAATGAAGAAATCAAATCTTTTTTCTACAAAGTGATAGGGGTAGGCAGACCAGTAAAGTGGTACATAAAGGCAAACCAACAAAGTCATTAGAGAGAGAGGTAGTGAAAAATAAGAAGAGGGGGAACAAGTTTCTGAAGATTGCATACACCAACATAGATGGAGTAAGATCGAAGATACTGGAGTTAAGTGATGTAATACAGCTGCAGACACCAGACATTGTTGCACTCACGGAGACAAAACTTGAAGATGTTATTTTAAATGAGGTCATATTCCCAAAGGGCTACTCAATTTGGAGACGGGACAGAAAAATTCGGAAAGGCGGTGGCGTTGCTGTGCTGGTGAAAGAACACCTAAAGGTGAACGAAATAATGACTGCCAATCCACAAGAAGTTGACATAATAGCACTAGAGATCTGCCATGAGGATGATAAACTAATGATCATAAATGCATATAGTACACCGCCAAGCAGCACATGGTCCAAGGAGGAGCTAGATAGTAAACGAGAATGTCTTATAACAATAATGAGAGAGATCATAGCGAGAGCGGATAACGATAGATCACGACTGTTGATAGTCTGCGACTTCAACTTGAAATCCATAGACTGGGAAGCATATGAAACTAAACAGAAGATTTTTGGACCTGTAAATTTGTAGACCTCATCCTGGAAACATTCTTGTATCAACATGTTAAACAAGCTACGAGGATGAGGGAAGGGGACGTTCCCTCCATGCTAGATTTGATATTTACCGGGAAGGAGGAAGAAATATTTGACATTCAGTACCTTCCTCCCTTGCGTAAAAGCGACCATGTCTTTTGGGAATAAAGTATGCAATGCATTATAATCTGGAAGAAAATAAGAAGGTTGATGCAATTGAAAAACCTGACTTTTGGAGAGGACATTATGGCAACCTTAGAAAATTTTGTAGTAAGTATAATTGGACAGACTTGTTGCTAGGCAAGGAAGTGAATAAGATGTATGTCAAGTTTGTGAAATATATGATAAAGGCACAAAAAAATTTATACCAAAACACAGATGCAGAACTAGGAAACAGGATTGGTTCAGCAGAAATTGCGAGAGGGCCAGAGACCAAAAGACACAAAATTGAAATCAATACAGGAAGAGGCCAAACCCCCAAACATACCAGCGATACAAAGATGCGAGAAACAACTACACGGCAGTGAGGAGAGATGCAGAAAGAAATTTTGAAAAAGGGATTGCAGACAAATGTAAAACAGAACCAGGTCTATTCTATAAATTCATAAACAACAAATTGCAGGTAAAGGATAATATTCAGAGGTTGAAAATGGGAAATAGATTCACGGAAAATGAAAAGGAAATGTGTGAAACATTAAACGAAAAGTTCCAAAGTGTGTTTGTACAAAATGAAATCTTCAGGGAACCAGACACAATAAGAATTCCAGAGAACATCATAGAGCACATAGAGGTGTCTAGAGATGAAGTGGAAAAAATGCTCAAGGAGCTAAATAAGAACAAAGCAGTTGGTCCAGATGGAGTTTCACCATGGGTTCTGAGAGAATGTGCACCTGAGCTCAGCATTCCACTTCAACTGATTTTTCAGGCATCCCTGTTTACAGGAGTTGTAGCTGATGTGTGGAAAAAGGCTAACATAGTTCCAATCTACAAAAGTGGAAGCAGGGAAGACCCCCTTAATTATAGACCTGTATCATTGACAAGTGTAATAGTCAAAATATTGGAAAAAATAATTAAAACTAAATGGGTAGAACACCTGGAGAGAAATGATATAATATCAGACAGACAGTATGGTTTTCGATCTGGAAGATCCTGTGTATCGAATTTACTCAGTTTCTATGATCGAGCAACAGAGATATTACAGGAAAGAGATGGTTGGGTTGACTGCATCTATCTGGACCTAAAAAAGGCTTTCGACAGAGTTCCACATAAGAGGTTGTTCTGGAAACTGGAAAATATTGGAGGGGTGACAGGTAAGCTTCTAACATGGATGAAAAATTTTCTGACTGATAGAAAAATGAGGGCAGTGATCAGAGGCAATGTATCGGACTGGAGAAATGTCACAAGTGGAGTACCACAGGGTTCAGTTCTTGCACCAGTGATGTTTATTGTCTACATAAATGATCTACCAGTTGGTATACAGAATTATATGAACATGTTTGCTGATGATGCTAAGATAATAGGAAGGATAAGAAACTTAGATGATTGTCATGCCCTTCAAGATGACCTGGACAAAATAAGTATATGGAGCACCACTTGGCAAATGGAATTTAATGTTAATAAATGCCATGTTATGGAATGTGGAATAGGAGAACATAGACCCCACACAACCTATATATTATGTGAGAAATCTTTAAAGAATTCTGATAAAGAAAGAGATCTAGGGGTGGTTCTAGATAGAAAACTATCACCTGAGGACCACATAAAGAATATTGTGCGAGGAGCCTATGCCACGCTTTCTAACTTCAGAATTGCTTTTAAATACATGGATGGCGATATACTAAAGAAATTGTTCACGACTTTTGTTAGGCCAAAGCTAGAATATGCAGCGGTTGTGTGGTGCCCATATCTTAAGAAGCACATCAACAAACTGGAAAAGGTGCAAAGACATGCTACTAAGTGGCTCCCAGAACTGAAGGGCAAGAGCTACGAGGAGAGGTTAGAGGCATTAAATATGCCAAAACTAGAAGACAGAAGAAAAAGAGGTGATATGATCACTACATACAAAATAGTAACAGGAATTGATAAAATCGATAGGGAAGATTTCCTGAGACCTGGAACTTTAAGAACAAGAGGTCATAGATTTAAACTAGCTAAACACAGATGCCGAAGAAATATAAGAAAATTCACTTTCGCAAACAGAGTGGTAGACGGTTGGAACAAGTTAGGTGAGAAGGTGGTGGAGGCCAAGACCGTCAGTAGTTTCAAAGCGTTATATGACAAAGAGTGCTGGGAAGACGGGACACCACGAGCGTAGCTCTCATCCTGTAACTACACTTAGGTAATTACACTTAGGTAATTACACACACACACACCACACACCACACACACACACACCACACACACACACACACACACACACACACACACCACACCACACACACACCACACACACAGCACAAGGATGCCACAAACGCACACACACAAGCTGCAACAAACAGCACAAGTTTGCCATACACCCACAACACAAGGCTGTCAAACGCACAGCACACGGTTACTACACACAGTACAAGACTCTCACACACACAGCACAAGACTACCACTCACCGCATAAAGCTGCCACACACTCACAGCACAAGGCTGCCACACACAGCATAAAGCTGCCACACACTCACAGCACAAGGCTGCCACACACAGCATAAAGCTGCCACACACTCACAGCACAAGGTTGAGCAGGTTATCCTGGCAGATGAAAAAATACAAGTAAACGGAGGAGGTCCCAGTGAAGGTGTAGTGAGAACCGTCGTGCGTCAAGGAGAAGTATGAGGACGACGACGGGTTGATCTTGTCCACGAGGCTTGCGGGGTCCAGCTCCGTCTGGTTGTAAGGTATGGCCGCTCCTCCCGCGTCCCAAGTGGGCTGGCCGCCTGGCTTGCGAGACAGGTTCACCCAGTATGAAGTGTTTTCTGAAAATAGAAGAACATTTAATCTCTCTCGCCCCTCTCTCTTCCTCTCACTCTGTCCCCGCCCCCCTCTCGCCCCACCCCTCTCCCCCCTTTCTCTCTTGCTTGTGTCTAAGGTATATACCGGTTAGTTGAGGATGTAGAGCAGTATATGGTCTGAAGATTATCAGGAACATGAGTAACCTGGATAGGTAATCAGAGGTAAATAAACTTTTTAACGATAATTCTGGAAAAAATTAAACATTTACCTACGTATCTTTTTTTCACGTTTATTTTATGAAGTAAATATAAAATTGCATTTGAGATTCTGCAACCTTTCTTTGTGCTTGACACATGTTCCAGGAACCCATCTGTACGTCTCCGAGAGACTAGTAGAAGCTCAGAGGATTCATACTTGATATTTACATTGATATAATAATAATACATGACTAATAAATACATGCAGTTATCCAATAGCTAAAACTCACGTTTGCAACAATTTTTCCACTGTTTAGACTACGATAAATGGTGGCAGCGAAAACGGTTTTTTGTTTTTTTTGTCACATTTTAAGTAAACGAAGTTAACAGTAAAAACAGTAAAGTGTGTTGTGTACGTCAGGCTAGAAGAATAAGAATGATGGTATAATAATCTAGATTCAACGTAAAGCTCAGTATTCGTAGCGTAACTTATAGCCCGGGGCTAGGGTTTAGAAGAGTTTAAGCGCAGTGGGCAGTTAGCGCCGTAGAGGAAGTCTGGTGTATCGGCGTCTGGTGCAGTGACGTAATGTATGTGGAGGTTAAACACTTGGGTGTAGTGTGATGCAGCCTTGGGAGGACAGAGTGTAGTGTAAAGCAGCTTGTAGCAGATTACTGAACGTCAGAGAGAATTCACAACAGTGTAATGAACATGGGTGGAGACCTATGAACGCGTGGAGGTGATGTGTAGGTGTAGATTGTGTACTATATATGTGAGTTTGGAGCGCTGCGTGACCACTGTAAGTGTTTGTACCTGACGAGTGTGGATCAGGTAAATATAGAATTACTAAAATAAAGAAGAAGTGTGTTGGCGTTTGATTACTAAATTGGTGGTGTTCTGATGGTGCACTCTGGCACATGATTGTGTTGTTTAATGGAGCTATTGGTGCTGTGAAGGTGTTACTGGTGGGGACATATTCCTGATGGTTTGGTGGGGTTTGGCTCACAGCAACTGGAGCGTTGAGGACACCTGGCTGTGTTGCGTGAGGCGTTGAGGACACCTGGCTGTGTTGTGTGAGGCGTTGAGGACACCTGGCTGTGTTGTGTGAGGCGTTGAGGACACCTGGCTGTGTTGTGTGGGGCGTTGAGGACACCTGGCTGTGTTGTGTGAGGCGTTGAGGACACCTGGCTGTGTTGTGTGAGGCGTTGAGAACACCTGGCTGTGTTGTGTGAGGCGTTGAGGACACCTGGCTGTGTTGTGTGAGGCGTTGAGGACACCTGGCTGTGTTGTGTGAGGCTTTGAGGACACCTGGCTGTGTTGTGTGAGGCGTTGAGGACACCTGTCTGTGTTGTGTGAGGCGTTGAGGACACCTGTCTGTGTTGTGTGAGGCTTTGAGGACACCGTGCTACTAAACAATTTAGTATTTAAATATTTAGCCACGCGCAGCCGGCGGCCAGTGCCAAAATCTGTGGTGGGGGTCAGCATGTAACTCCGTCGATCTGTTCCCATTTGAATTCTGGTGACCCTGACCTAACCCTGTTGGCCACGTACACCACAGGAATCACGGTGCAAAGTCAGGTGATGTTTGTCCGTGCATCTGGGCTAAAACCTCAGGAAAACGAATAGAAAGACTGACTAAAAGACTGAATAGATATAACTATTCTAATTCATAGATATAGCTATACTAGATACAAGAACAAGTGATTATGTAATAATTTTGTAATGTGATTCCGTCACTGGGACGTTCAACACACACACAATCGGAGTGATCATTATGTACTCACTGGCAGTTTTCCCCATGATGATTCTCATCTGGTCCAAGGTTATAATGTTGACAAGTCTCACACTACCAGTACACCAAGAGGGACCAAGGCCCCAGGAAAACGTAAGGCCCGTTGTTTGGTACTCAAACCCGTCGTCCTCTACCTCGTTCCAGTTTGGTGGCGCTGCAAGCACATATATGCTATATAAACTTTTGAATGCAACGATTACATGTTACAGTAAATTTTATGCGTAACAAAATAATTAATTTTCAGACATTTCATTCACATGCACACACGCGTGCGCGTACACGCACGTACGCACGCACGCGCACACACTGAGAGCTGAGAGGTATGAGCTACGAGGAGAGGCTACGGGAATTAAACCTCACTTCGTTGGAAGACAGAAGATTAGGGGGACATGATCACCACATTCAAGATTCTCAGGGGAATCGACAGGGTTGATAAAGACAGGGTTGATAAAGACAGGTTGCTTTTCACAAGGGGCACACGCACTAGGGGACACAGGTGGAAACTGAGTGCCCCAAATGAGCCACATCGATATTAGAAAGAACTTTTTTAGTGTCAGAGTGGGTCAAATGGAATGCATTAGGATGCGATGTGGTGAGGCTGACTCCATACACAGTTTCAAATGTAGATATGATATAGAGCCCAATAGGCTCAGGAACCTGTACACCTGTTGATTGACGGTTGAGAGGGGGGACCAAAGAGCCAGAGCTCAACCCCCGCAAGCACAACTAGGTGAGTACACACATACAGACACAACACACATCTCACTATCTCTCTCTCCCCCTTTCTCTCTCTATCTCTCTCTCTTTATCTCCCCCCTCTCTCTCTCTCTCTCTCTCTCTCTCTCTCTCTCTCTCTCTCTCTCTTCTCCTCTCTCTCTCTCTCTCTCTCTCCCTCTCTCTCTCCCCCCCTCTCTCTCTCCCCCCCCACCCCACTCTGCCCCTCTGACAAATCCTATCACGGCACAACTATGAACAGGGTCAAGCAAGACAGCCAGAGGTAACAGGGGAACAGGGAAAGTCAAGGTGACGAAATGAAGGAAATGTTCACCCAGTTTCTGGAGGACATCAAGAGTGAGATGCAGGAAATGAAGAATGAAATAAGCAACCTAAAAATAGAGCTGACAGCAGCAAAGGAGGAGATTGGCCCCTCCACCATGACCACCATAACACACCTTCCTGCCCCCAGCAACATGGGGCCCTCCAACATGACCACCATAACACAACCTTCCTTCCCCCAGCAACATGGGCCCTCCACCATGACCACCATAACACAACCTTTCTGCCCCCAGCAACATGGGGGCCCTCCACCATGACCACCATAACACAACCTTTCTGCCCCCAGCAACATGGGACCCTCCACCATGACCACCATAACACAACCTTCCTGCCCCCAGCAACATGGGCCCCCCCACCATGACCACCATAACACAACCTTTCTGCCCCCAGCAACATGGGGCCCTCCAACATGACCACCATAACACAACCTTTCTGCCCCCAGCAACATGGGACCCTCCACCATGACCACCATAACACAACCTTTCTGCCCCCAGCAACATGGGACCCTCCACCATGACCACCATAACACAACCTTTCTGCCCCCAGCAACATGGGGCCCTCCAACATGACCACCATAACACAACCTTTCTGCCCCCAGCAACATGGGACCCTCCACCATGACCACCATAACACAACCTTCTTGCCCCCCAGCAACATGGGCCCTCCACCATGACCACCATAACACAACATTCCTGCCCCCAGCAACATGGGGCCCTCCAACATGACCACCATAACACAACCTTCCAGCCCCCCAGCAGCATGGGGCCCCTCCACCATGACCACCATAACACAACCTTCGCCCCCAGCAACATGGGACCCTCCACCATGACCACCATAACACAACCTTTCCGCCCCCAGCAACATGGGGCCCTCCAACATGACCACCATAACACAACCTTTCTGCCCCCAGCAACATGGGGCCCTCCAACATGACCACCATAACACAACCTTTCTGCCCCCAGCAACATGGGGCCCTCCAACATGACCACCATAACACAACCTTTCTGCCCCCAGCAACATGGGGCCCTCCAACATGACCACCATAACACAACCTTCCTGCCCCCAGCCAGTGGGATTGTGGCAGTGCTCACGACGGCCGTCAACACCTCGCTGAAGAACCAGAAGCGGGACTGTCCGATGCTGTACACCCGGGTCGGCCAGCTCTGCCTCGCCCTCTTCTCCCCGGCCAAGGTCGGTCAAAGGTCACTTATCTCTGGTGTTTAGGGCTGGAGATGACCCGCTCTCACCCTTTTTCATTATAATTGATAACTAAAGCAATATATTTAACCTAATGGAGTTTACATAGCTATTTTCTTCTCTGTATTAAAACAGCATTTTAAAGCTTTATGAATTAGAGTATAAAATATATCTAGTAATATTCGCAATTCTATGAAGATTCAGAATACATGCATTGTCCAACTCTCCTCCCCCCCCCTACCACACACGCGTCCCTGTCTATACTCCCATTCCCACCCCTCACTCCCAGTGTCTGTCAGTCTGTCAGTACTGTCCACTCACCACCACCACAAGTGTCCCTGTCATTACAGTCCACTTCCTGCCCCCCCCCCACCAGCACAGATGTCCAGGTCAGTAGTGTCCACGTCCGTATAGTGTCCACTCCCTCACCACCACCGGTGTCCAGGTTAAGTGTCCACTCCCTCACCACCACAGGTGTCCAGGTTAATAGTGTCCACTCCCACACCACCACAGGTGTCCAGGTTAATAGTGTCCACTCCCTCACTACCACAGGTGACCAGGTTACTAGTGTACACTCCCTCGCCACCACCACCACAGGTGTCCAGGTTAATAGTGTCCACTCCCTCACTACCACAGGTGACCAGGTTACTAGTGTACACTCCCTCATCACCGCCACCACAGGTGTCCATGTTATTAGTGTCCACTCCCTCATCACCACCACAGGTGTCCAAGTTATTAGTGTCCACTCCCTCATCACCACCACAGGTGTCCATGTCAATGGTGTCCTCTCCATCACAGGTGCCGTGGCCAGAAGCGAGACAGTTCTGCCGGTCCATCTATGGGGACTTGGTAAAGTTTGACAACTTATCAGATTTCGGACATCTTGTGCTGTACATGAGGAACTCCAGTGAGTGTTGTGTCTCTAGTTACGTCTTGTCATTACAAAATTATTCTTAACTAGTTCACAGCTCGTTTAAGTACTCCTGAAGATTCAAATTCAAATTCAATGTAAAAAATACATGTCATGTATGTAGAATAGTGAATGACAATTTTAACAATCTTTTTACAAAACTGTACTGAATATGAGAAGTATTAAGTAAATGGTATTTAATTGTACAGAGCAGACCTATTGTTGGATTAAAGGGTGGTGTTTCAAAAGCTTCAAAACGACCTCGTAAGTATTGTCATAAGAATCAAGAGGTTCAACGACCCAATGGTGCAGGTAGTTAGGCACTGTTCCTTCGTCTCTTCCTCCTATCCCATCTCCTTGTCCCCATACCCCTTCACACTAATATAGGTAACAGAATAGATTACTGCAGACGGCCTGTTGGTCCATTCGAGGCACCCAAACACATACACACAAGGGGACCTCGGGGCTGAGTTGACATCGGTTGGGGTCGTAGCCCTAAGGGCCCGGGTTCGATTCCCGGCCGAGTCAGAAACAAATGGGCACAGTTTCTTTCAGCCTGAAGCTCATGTTCATCTGGCAGTAAATAGGTACCTGGGAGTTAGACAGCTGACACGGGTTGCTTACTGAGAGTTTATTCACCTAGTTGTGCTTGTGGGGGTTGACTCTGCTCTTTCGGTCCGCCTCTCAACTGTCAATCAATTAACTGTTACTA
>WNGS01066681.1:705776-791270 GCA_020271785.1 Procambarus virginalis | reverse complement strand
TATATATATATATATATATATATATATATATATATATATATGGTTACAAGATACACATGGGTTGATACAAAAATTATAATACAAAAAGGTGCTTAAGAGTATACTACCTCATTAAACACTGAAAGAAGGGAAACAATGCAGGTAACTGCCTGCCAGGAACATGGCCGTCAGCCCCAGCAGTGAGAGAAGTACCACGTGAACCATGACTGCGTCGTCTGCTGCTGTGGGAGGTCACTTCTGCTGTGGGAGGTCACTGCTGCTGTGGGAGGTCACTGCTGCTGTGGGAGGTCACTGCTGCTGTGGGAGGTCACTGCTGCTGTGGGAGGTCACTGCTGTTGTGGGAGGTCACTGCTGCTGTGGGAGGTCACTGCTGCTGTGGGAGGTCACTGCTGCTGTGGGAGGTCACTGCTGCTGTGGGAGGTCACTGCTGCTGTGGGAGGTCACTGCTGCTGTGGGAGGTCACTGCTGCTGTGGGAGGTCACTGCTGCTGTGGGAGGTCACTGCTGTTGTGGGAGGTCACTGCTGCTGTGGGAGGTCACTGCTGCTGTGGGAGGTCACTGCTGCTGTGGGAGGTCACTGCTGCTGTGGGAGGTCACTGCTGCTGTGGGAGGTCACTGCTGCTGTGGGAGGTCACTGCTGCTGTGGGAGGTCACTGCTGCTGTGGGAGGTCACTGCTGCTGTGGGAGGTCACTGCTGCTGTGGGAGGTCACTGCTGCTGTGGGAGGTCACTGCTGCTGTGGGAGGTCACTGCTGCTGTGGGAGGTCACTGCTGCTGTGGAGGATGAGGTCACTGTTGATGTGAGAGGAAGTTGCTATTACTATGGGACGAAGAGGCCACTGCTGCTGTGGGAGGGAAGGGGAGGGCACTGCTGCTGTGGGAGGGAAGGGGAGGGCACTGCTGCTGTGGGAGGGAAGGGAGGGCACTGCTGCTGTGGGAGGGAAGGGGAGGGCACTGCTGCTGTGGGAGGGAAGGGGAGGGCACTGCTGCTGTGGGAGGGAAGGGGAGGGCACTGCTGCTGTGGGAGGGAAGGGGAGGGCACTGCTGCTGTGGGAGGGAAGGGGAGGGCACTGCTGCTGTGGGAGGGAAGGGGAGGGCACTGCTGCCGCGGGAGGGAAGGGGAGGGCACCGCTGCCGCGGGAGGGACGAGGAGGGCACCGCTGCCGCGGGAGGGACGAGGACACCGCTGCCGCGGGAGGGACGAGGACACCGCTGCCGCGGGAGGGACGAGGACACCGCTGCCGCGGGAGGGACGAGGACACCGCTGCCGCGGGAGGGACGAGGACACCGCTGCCGCGGGAGGGACGAGGACACCGCTGCCGCGGGAGGGACGAGGACACCGCTGCCGCGGGAGGGACGAGGACACCGCTGCCGCGGGAGGGACGAGGACACCGCTGCCGCGGGAGGGACGAGGACACCGCTGCCGCGGGAGGGACGAGGACACCGCTGCCGCGGGAGGGACGAGGACACCGCTGCCGCGGGAGGGACGAGGACACCGCTGCCGCGGGAGGGACGAGGACACCGCTGCCGCGGGAGGGACGAGGACACCGCTGCCGCGGGAGGGACGAGGACACCGCTGCCGCGGGAGGGACGAGGACACCGCTGCCGCGGGAGGGACGAGGACACCGCTGCCGCGGGAGGGACGAGGACACCGCTGCCGCGGGAGGGACGAGGACACCGCTGCCGCGGGAGGGACGAGGACACCGCTGCCGCGGGAGGGACGAGGACACCGCTGCCGCGGGAGGGACGAGGACACCGCTGCCGCGGGAGGGACGAGGACACCGCTGCCGCGGGAGGGACGAGGACACCGCTGCCGCGGGAGGGACGAGGACACCGCTGCCGCGGGAGGGACGAGGACACCGCTGCCGCGGGAGGGACGAGGACACCGCTGCCGCGGGAGGGACGAGGACACCGCTGCCGCGGGAGGGACGAGGACACCGCTGCCGCGGGAGGGACGAGGACACCGCTGCCGCGGGAGGGACGAGGACACCGCTGCCGCGGGAGGGACGAGGACACCGCTGCCGCGGGAGGGACGAGGACACCGCTGCCGCGGGAGGGACGAGGACACCGCTGCCGCGGGAGGGACGAGGACACCGCTGCCGCGGGAGGGACGAGGACACCGCTGCCGCGGGAGGGACGAGGACACCGCTGCCGCGGGAGGGACGAGGACACCGCTGCCGCGGGAGGGACGAGGACACCGCTGCCGCGGGAGGGACGAGGACACCGCTGCCGCGGGAGGGACGAGGACACCGCTGCCGCGGGAGGGACGAGGACACCGCTGCCGCGGGAGGGACGAGGACACCGCTGCCGCGGGAGGGACGAGGACACCGCTGCCGCGGGAGGGACGAGGACACCGCTGCCGCGGGAGGGACGAGGACACCGCTGCCGCGGGAGGGACGAGGACACCGCTGCCGCGGGAGGGACGAGGACACCGCTGCCGCGGGAGGGACGAGGACACCGCTGCCGCGGGAGGGACGAGGACACCGCTGCCGCGGGAGGGACGAGGACACCGCTGCCGCGGGAGGGACGAGGACACCGCTGCCGCGGGAGGGACGAGGACACCGCTGCCGCGGGAGGGACGAGGACACCGCTGCCGCGGGAGGGACGAGGACACCGCTGCCGCGGGAGGGACGAGGACACCGCTGCCGCGGGAGGGACGAGGACACCGCTGCCGCGGGAGGGACGAGGACACCGCTGCCGCGGGAGGGACGAGGACACCGCTGCCGCGGGGGGGACGAGGACACCGCTGCCGCGGGGGGGACGAGGACACCGCTGCCGTGGGAGGGACGAGGACACTGCTGCCGTGGGAGGGACGAGGACACCATGGTAAGTTAAAACAACAAATCTCAGTATAAAATCTTGCACAAGGCTTAATGGAACGATAAACAGTCTCCGTGGTGTAGTGGTAAGACACTCGCCTGGCGTTCCGCGAGCGCTATGTCATGGGTTCGTATCCTGGCCGGGGAGGATTTACTGGGCGCAATTCCTTAGCTGTAGCCTCTGTTTAACTCAACAGTAAAATGTGTACTTGGATGAAAAAAGATTCTTCGCGGCAGGGATCGTATTCCAGGGACCTGCCCGAAACGCTACGCGTACTAGTGGCTGTACAAGAAACAACTCTTGTTTATATCTCAAAAAAAAATAATAATAATAATTAAATATAAACTATAATGTAGAGACAATGTCCCAGCACGAGGGGACACATTACAACACAAAACCTCAACAGCTCAGTAAAAGGTCGTCCCTCGGACGGTGCTTAAGGAAGGCTTACCTAACTACCTTATGTTCAGACCCGCGGCCTCGAGGAGGAATGAGGTCAACACTCCAAGACAAATCACAATTTAATTCCATAAATAATGTGGTTTTTCCTTTTCAAGTCACAACTGCTCCAAGGACCTGATAGTGCTGAATATTGTTTGGGGGATTACTATGGTGGGGGACATGGTGGTGATGAACCAAGATCAACTATATTTACCAATCAGCCAAGAAGCCAGGCGTGGGTAGCTTCGACCGAGGCGCTGTGTGTTGCGTGTGGCGCGGTGGTCCGGCGTGTGTGGAGTGGGACTCTGCTGGGCTAAACAGACACGCTCACTCTGCTTCCATTCCCCTGCCCTCTCCACCTTCCTCTTCAATGAGTGGCTGCTGCTGCTGCTGCCAACACTTGCTTCCTGTGCACACTTACTCATCCTGTGACCCGTTGCTATAATGCATTATAGTTATATCAATTTTCTTTTTACCGAGGTCATCTTCAAATTTAAAAATGGAAAAAAAAATTGACTTCGAGTCCGAATTTGTATATACCAAAAATGTTAATGTTAGGAATCATACTACCCATTCTGTCGGCCTTCACAAGGCTGTTTAATGCTTAGATAACAGCCAACGTGGTGAGGAACCAGGAGGGAGACATATAACACAAAGGTAATATTAACATTTTTATTGTAACAAATAAACGTCATCACTACCCTCAGATGTTGCCAATAAAGTTACCACGCTCGACAAACAATGACTTTATATCAGGAGATAAACAAGACCTGCATCTATGTCATGAACACAAACCTCTTACCTGTAGAGCCTTTCATGTAGCATCAGAGCCTGACCTTCCAGGCTGTGGAAGGCCTGAAAGTCTGGTCGAGGACCGGGCCGCGGGGACACTAAGCCCCGAAACCATCTCAAGGTAGGTCCACCATTTACCGTTGATAGACTCTGCCACTACGACACAGTGATAGTTGTCGAAGGATCACAAGTACTGAACACGAGGTCTCTTCTTAACTGTTAACTCACGGCTGCTGGATCCTCTACAAGAAACAAGACCTTCCGGCTATCTTAAAGTTATCTTGAGATGATTTCGGGGCTTAGCAACCCCGCGGCCCGGTCCTCGACCAGGCCTCCTTTTGTTACACGCCCCCATGAAGCAGCCAGTAGCAGCTGTGTAACTCCCAAGTACCTATTTACTGCTAGTTAAGAGGGCATCAGGGTGAAAGAAACTCTGCCCATTTGTTTCTGCCTCCACCGGGGATCGAACCCGAAACCTCAGGACTACTAATTCCGAGCGCTGTCCATTCAGCTGTCAGGCTTAAAAGGAGACATTTTAGAGAATCGTATCGGCAAGGCGGACAGTTAAGGCGTCATTGTGAGTGGAATTAAGGTAAGAAAACGTCATCAATATAACTCATATTATATTTCCCATTTCTAAATGATTTCCTTCACTTGCGGCTTTTCATTTTAATTATACATACACCCCCCTTCCCCCCACAAAAAATACCGAAACGTCAAATTTAAGGAAAATGTACAGAAATGGCCTTAACATTGACATGACTGTCCGGGCGAGGTTACGTCTCTTTTTGTCTTGGGCTAAAATTTAACACACATTCTGATAATAAATTACTCAAAGCTCGGAAACCCTTCGACGATAATAACAGGAACAAGAACAGCCTCCCTAAATCCATCTCTGAACGTCATTTCCCTCAACACGTTTTCAGGCCAGGCTCGTTAAATCGGCAGCCGTTCCCTCCTCTACCCGATGCATTCATTAATTTTAACACACTTTCTATTAAAATTTGTTAGTATTATATATTAAATTTCTATGTAAAGTTTGGCGTAGGTTCGATAAGGTGTTTAAGTTCTGTTGGTGATTATTTCTAATACGTGGATGAAGCATTTACAGCGTTGTTGTAACCCCATGACCCCCCCCCCCTTCCTCGAGAGTTCACACCAGGGAAGCTTTCTCCAAGAGGTCAGCCCAGATGACCTCTGGATTATCTTGTATGTTGATTAAAAATTCCTGGGTTAGTTTTAGTCAGCTAGTTTCAAGTGTGTATATTTCATGATTACTCTTGTCAACCTTGCAAGGAATTAGACCCCAGATTCTTATGTGTAAACATCCATGGATCTCCCCTTGTAGCCAGGTCAGAGATCAGCCACACTCGTAATTAATAATTCCTCTCTTGAAACAGGGTATGGTGAATGTCAAACAAGCTTGATGGAAAAATTCTTGAGTGTTTGTGCACGTGTGGCTGACCTCGTACATTTTGGTGCAGGTAGCAACAGCAAATCTTCCCTTCCCCCCCTTTTGGGGTGTATATATGGTCCTTTAGGACTTGGTTTAGAGAGTGTTCAGAACCAGGGTCCGGAGGATCTGTGAGAACATCGCACAGCCAGGGGGGACAGAGTGAATCCACCGGATGGAGAGACAGAGGTCTTAAGGTACTGGGTGTGATCTCTGAGGTTTTGTTTCATGTCTAAATTCTTAACTATTGGCCAGTATTAGAGTAGGATTTATAGTGTGAATAGCAAATTTGGTTCTCAAAACTCGTGTAAACTTCGTCTGTGTCAATTGTTGAATCCTCTAGCCTTTTGGATATAGTGGGCTGACAACCGTTCCATACTTAATGACAGTTATAGAAAGTACTCTCCAAGTCAAGCATGTTTCTTGCCTCGTTGCTTGATATAGTCTCAATGGTCAAGGCAGATGGTGGCAGCGTAGTTAATCCTATAGCATTCCCTTGGAAGGGTACTTTGGTTCCGGTGTAGCCATCATATATCAGCTCATATTACAGTGTTCAATAACAGGGTTACCAAGTGCAACCGATAGGAAGTGTTACTCAGGATAAGTAGTAGTGTTACATTATTAGTTCATATTCTAGGTGTTACATTGTGATTCGAACAAAATTCGTCAGTGAAGCACTTCTTCTGGAAGTCTTCGAACGAAATCAGTCGAGAGTCGTGTGTAACCCGTTTTTTCATCAAAACAGGGGGTTTGGTGGATGCATGGAATCACTTTTGTTGGAGGTCGGACTGGATTTCCAGTGTAGTGGTTCAAATAGAGGTCGTCAGCGAAGCACTGTTCGAGAAGTGATCGAACGTCATCAGTGAGAGTCTTGTGTAAATCAGCCAGTCCTCATAAACAAAGACCAAAGTCCTTCCATGCACCCGGCAAACCCCTAAGCAATGCTTAAATGTGCACAATCTATATATATAAATGGAAATGTTCGTTTGTGTATAAACCGCTAATCTCCGAAAGTTCTTCACCGATTGCTTTGAAATTTTCACACAACGTTTCATTCGCATCCGAGCAGGGTTTTATATACATACTACATATAGATGTCCATCTGTGACAGAAAAAAAAAATTACTTTTTTGAAAACTGGGTTTTTCAGTGGGGAAAAATCTTTGAAAACTCTTACCGACTGCTTGGAAATTTTGACAATGTTGCATTCGATCAAGTGCGTCTTTTTATATATCTACTATATTGATGCCACCCCTGTGACAGGTANTCTTTGATAAAAGTTGGAAGTGAGAGGTTGGCTGTATGTGACATCCCGTGTGCATAAATGACGTCATCGCGGAGCATTTCGCGTGCAAAGGTCTTAAGACGTCACTTGTCGTGAGAAAGTCTGAAGAGAAGGACGCACGTCATCGCTCCAGAGGAAAAAAAAGTTATTTGTGCCTATGAAGAATTTGTGAAGAGCTTCGTGAGTGAAGTGTGAGGAAGCTGTGGGAGGGCGATTGGTGACCTATCTCTTAAACAGTGACAACGAGTAAGGGCGACCTGAAGCCAGTTGGGTGGTCGTGCCCTGAGGAACCACGGTGGTGAATCCTGCAAGAAGACTTGTTAAGCACGTGTACCTGATTGGCACCTGTGCCGTGACCTTCTCACGCAAGTCAAGATTGAGAGGAGCCGATTAGTGGCAGTCAAATGAGAGTTGTGTGGGCGACTTAGCAGAGCGCAATGTTTGGACGTCGTGCGACGAGCGTCGCTATCTCCATATTTTGTGGTACAAGCTTAGTATACTGCCATCTGCTGCTTGTTGCAGTGAGATCGTGAGCCCAGCGATCTTGTATAGTGTTTATGAACGTAGATACTTTGTGGAGATAATGAAGTGATATAATGAGTTTAATGTGAATTGATATTATTAAGGCGGGAGCAACGCACGCTCACTCGGCCGGGGTCAGGTAGTTACTGAGGGGGAGAGCCCCCCAGAGAGTCGAGGTTTTCGGAGTGGACTCGTCCAGGTAGGGGAGTACCCCCACAGTAGAGGCCAGCGCAGGAAAAATAGAATTGTGAGAAGAATTTTGTTTAATGAACGTTATTTGTGTTTCGATGGGAGGATATAGTTTATTATTTTGTGGAAGTGGATTTACAGGTTCATGTAAAATGATGGACGTTGATGTAGCAGTTGTACAACGTGGACACGATTTGTCATTAAGTGATGTAGCAGTGATATAGAAGCTGCAAGAGAATCTACTTAATTTGAGGACCGACTGATGGATGGTCCCAGTAGTGATTCCCAGGAAGATCAATCACCATAGAGGAGACGATGTGTAGCGAGAGTAGCAGATCTTCCAGATGAGATACAGAGGGTTATGAGAGCAACAATATATGCTTGAGAGGTGGATGGATTCATGTGGTATGCCTGACACAATGAAAGGTGAGAGCGTTGATTTTTTATTGATGGTGTTAAATTTCATGTACTCAGCCCAGACCAGACGGCGACGACATGATTGAGTCAATGGGTTGCTGAAGAGAAGCAGGCAGCTGCCTAGCAGAGACAATCAGATGGTGTATTGTTTATAGGGAAGAGTGATTATATTTATGTAGAAACATTATCTGAACTTCCTAGGTTATTCTTTATTATTTCTAATAAATGTTTGTCTGTTAGACAAGCGTGTTTGACCTTGTCCTGGTGAGGATTTCTAAGAGAAGAGAGAGAGAGAAACAATTGCAAGCCAGACGACAGCATGCAGACAACAGAAAGGGGAACTAGAAGGAGGTCACCCTAAGACTAGGACAGTATAAGTCATGGTGGCTCAGTTAGGGTGTGTGTGTACTCATGACAATAGACCAGTTCTGAGGCGAATCCCTAATAGTATGACGTTGAGCCCCTTCTCCATATTTAAGTTCATTACCAGGTGACTCTCCAGTGTGCTCTGTTGGTGTAAGTAGTGGAGATGGTGAAAGCAAAAAATAGTCTATATTTTATTTTATCTGCTCTCCCTGACGAGGTGAAAGCCCATGGTAAAAACTGGATGAGACCTGAGAGTGTTCAGGGGGATCTAATAGTACTCACCCCAACCTGTCCTCTTACACATTACGTCTGAATTTGGCCGTTTGCCCGTATGACCGAAAATGGATGTAACAAGAAAATGAAAAAAAAATAAAAATAAGTCCCAGAAGTGCTTGCAGGGTCAATGTTGGCTTCTAGCTCCCACCTTTCGAGTGGATTTTCCTGTTCAGTTTGGGATCTAAGCTCTATGGATCATAGGTGTCTGTGGATCGCTTAATTTATAGTTGAGATGTAGCATGTGTGGTGACATACATCGTCAGATTATACAAGCAGACGGCAGTTTATACATCTCGCCTATATAATCATGGGTGGATCCCACTGCCATCACTTTAGTTGCAGATTGTTGCAGGTAGCAGAAGGGTTAAGTTCTGAACCTCACCTTCCAAACAGTCGAGGTAACATATTCCTCTCTACTCCCAGTGACGTCAAAGTAACCCACAGTTCACCCAATCATATGCGAGTGATGGTGGAAACTGCATTCTTATTGGTGTTCTGTGTGGAAGCTTCTCCATGACGAGACACGAGGTGTGAGCTCAGCCATCTCGCCCTTACCACCATCGCCTCATTCTCGTGGAAGCTTTCTGTGTGTCATGACGTGTACTCTCTTGAGCTCTTGAGCACCGTCCTCCTTGAAAGCTACAAGTACTAACTCCAGACCGCGTCTTGCTGCGAGATGACTCCCTCGCTTGTAGAGATGATCCCTATTCATCGATGGCCAAGAAGAAGTGATCATATAAACGTGTTGTGTGGTTGTGTTGAGTAAGTACTCTGGTAATTTGTGTGTACGCTAAAACATTTCCATGGTGCTAAAGGCAGCCAAGTGAACTTGGTGAATGTTCTTGACTACGCTTGGCGAGGTCATTCAGAGCAAGACCTCCCACAAACGGCCGGTTCTTGACTGCACACAAGTTTGTGACAGTATTTACAACACATGTCTGATATATGCATGCCAAATTACTCCCGAGCATCATTTTAAGCGCTTAATTGTCTTTTGTATACAGCAGTAAGTTAGGCAGCTGTTTACTCCTGGAAACGTTCCATGACGTAACGACAATTATACCCATTTCCATGTATACATTATTTCCATTTCATGTTTAATAAATCAGATGTTAAGCACATGGTGTTTCAGGAAATCCCTTCTTCCTTATATTTGCAAACTTGCAGTATCGGTCCCATAAAAGGATCCTCCCCCTATACTAGCACCACATCATATCAATTTGATGTTACCGATCTCTCATTTCCCTGCACCACTAGATCGAGATCAGCCATGATCTATATCTAGCTAAATCTTTTTAAGTTATTGTGCCGTTGTTTTAGGCATTTTACCTTGTTGATAACCCTAGTGAGCTACTTGCACGCCTGTCATAGCTTAGCTGCACACACAGGTGCTCCAACATTAAAGTAATCTCAGACAATCCTGCCATTCTGAGCTCTCTTCTTGCACTGTGACTCTCTGCTTCCTTTAGCCTCTAGAAAACCTTCCCTATCACTCCTACCTGCTGCTCCATTTTGTGCACCAGTCTCCTCCTGGGTACCTGGCTTTCTGACTGTCCAAGACTATACAATTTGCCCACTCTTCTCCATCTTGTCTGATCTCACTCGCCGGCTCACTGAGCTCTCTCAAGTCTGCAAGGCAGGATTTGACATCCTTGATATCATGCTGGTGTTGTATGTTAAGTCTTTTCTCTCCAGATGTTCTACTAGCCATTTCCTAGTTCTTCTGTTCCATTACCTTGCATGGTATGCAAGTGAGGGACACAAGCGTGTAGTTTAACGCTTCCTGTCTGTTTCCTCTTTTGTATATTAGGAGAGGTACCCGGCAGAGCCCGGGTCTCTCTCCCCTTCCCACTCCCAGGTATCTTCTAGTCCCCTCTTCTTTCATCTCTCTCTCTCTCTATCCTCCCTCTCTACCCTTCTCCACCCTTGAGATTACCTTCAGGTGTTTTCGGGGCTTACCGTCCCCGCGGCCCGGTCGTCGACCAGGCCTCCTCGTTGCTGGACTGGTCAACCAGGCTGTTGGACGCGGCTGCTCGAAGCCTGACGTATGAGTCACAGCCTGGTTGATCAGGTATCCTTTGAAGGTGTTTGTCAAGTTCTCTTGAACACTGTGAGGGGTCGGCCAGTTATGTCCCTTATGTGTAGTAGAAGCGTGTTGAACAGTCTTGGGCCTCTAATGTTGATAGAGTTCTTTCTTATAGTACCTGTTGCACCTCTGCTTTTCAATGGGGGTATTCTGAACATCCTGCCATGCCTTCTGGTCTCGTGTGATGTTATTTCTGTGTGAATATTTGGGACCAGCCCCTCTACTATTTTCCATGTGTAAATTATTATGTATCTCTCCCGCCTGCGCTCAAGGGAATACAGATTTAGTCTCTTTAGTCGGTCTCAATAGTTTAGATGTTTTACTGAATGGATTCTAGGAGTAAAAGATCTCTGCACACTCTCCAGGTCAGCAATTTCTCCAGCTTTGAAAGAAGCTGTCATTGTGCAGCAGTATTCCACTCTAGAGAGCACTAGCGTCTTGAAAAGTATCATCATCGGTATAGCATCTCTAGTGCGAAAGATTGGATAATAAGAACCTGTCATTTTTCTTGCAATTGTGACGGCTACTTTATTGTGTTCTTTAAGGGTAAGGTCTTCCGACATGAGTACACCCAGATCCTTTACATTGCCTTTTCGTTCTATGTTATGATTTGACTGTGTTTTGTTCGTAGTTTCCGTTTTTATATTTTCATTTTTTTCCGTAGCGCATGAGCTGGAACCTATCTTCGTTAAACACCATATTATTTTCAGTAGCCCATAGAAAGACCTGATTTACATCTGAAGGTTTGCAGTGTCCTCTATGTTGTCTACTCTCATAAAAATCCTGGTGTCATCTGCAAAGGATGATACAGTACTATAGATTGTGTCCTAGTCTATGTCCGATATGAGGATGAGAAAAAGTACTGGAGCAAGCACAGTACCCTGGGGGACTGAGCTCTTCACGGTTGATGGACTGGATTTTATTTTGCTGACTATTACACATTGGGTTCTGTTAGTCAGGAAATTGTAGATCCATCTGCCTATTTTTTCGGTAATTCCTTTTGAACGCATTTTATGTGCAATAACACCATGGTCACATTTGTTGAAGACTTTTGAGAAATCTGTGAAAATTACATCAGCGTTTTGTTTGTCTTCCACGGCATCTAATGCCATGTCATAGTGGTTCAGCAACTGTGACAGGCAAGAGCGCCCCGTTCTTAAACCATGTTGTCCGGAGTTATGGAGATGCTGTGATTCCATGTATTTTGTGATCTTACTTCTTAGCACTCTCTCAAAGATTTTTTATGATGAGTGATGTTAATGCTATCGGTCTGTAATTTTTTGCCTCTGCCTTATTTCCTCCTTTATGGAGTGGCGCTATCTCTGCTGTTTTTGGTATGTCGGGGATAACACCCGTATCTAGGCTCTGTCTCCAAAGAATGTGAAGGGCCTGTGATAGTGGTTTTTTACAGTTCTTGGTGAATATAGAGTTCCAAGAATCAGGGCCTGGTGCAGAGTGCATAGGCATACTGTTTATGGCTCCTTCTAAATCCAGTGGGAATAGGGTGACGTCTGATATATGATTTGATCTTGGTATCACATCCATGAAAAATTCACTTGGGTTATCAATCTTTAGTGTGTTTAGTGGCTCGCTGAAAACTGAGTCGTATTGCTTCCTCAGTAACTCGCTCATTTCTTTGTTGTCATCGGTGAAAGTTCCATCTCCCTTTCGCAGGAGCACGATACTAGATGTGGTTTTTTCTTTTGATTTTGCATAGGAAAAAATATTTCGGATTTCTCTCTCTTTCATTGATGGCCTTTTGCTCTCTTTGCCTCTCCTGGGTTTTGTATGATTCTTGTAGCTTTAGTTCAATTGTTTCTATTTCTCTACCTAACCTTGGCCGTTCTTGAGAGAGGTTGCAACTCTCAAGTTGTTCCGCGATTCGTTTTCTTCACCTATAGAGGGAACGACGTTCCCGTTCCAATCTGCATCTCTTCCTCTTTTTTTCTTAGGGATATGCGGTTTGAGCATATTTCTAGTGCTACTGAGCTTATTTTTTTCCAGGCACTGGTTCAGGCACTCCCAGTTGATCTGTTTATTATGGAAGTTGAATTTGCTGAAATATCCGCCACCCGGAATCAGGACTGGTTTTGAAGGTCTATTCCCCATGCTTGTCAGAACTTCAATTAAGTTGTGATCTGAGTAACAGGTATTTGTAATTATTATGTTCCTGATCAGTTCAACATTATTGGTGAAAATGAGGTCCAGTGTTCTCTCCTTCCTGGTTGGTTCTACTATTTGCTGGTTTAAGGCAAACCTGTCGCACATCCGTAGCAGGTCATTTGCATGTGCCTGCTCATTTAGGCTACTTCCTGGTATTCTTTGATATAACTGTATTAGCCAGGGTTCTTCCATTTCAGGTGCCGTAGGTTGAAGTCCCCAAGCAGGATGATGTTCGGGACTGGATTTGTGAGGTTTTCCAAGCAGTGTTCTATTTTCATTAGTTGGTCTTTAAACTGCTAATGATTTGCCTCCAGTGACTTGTATACAAGGACAATAACTACATTTAAGATCTCTATTTTGATTATCAGCACTTGCACCATATAATTTGTGGTGTTTAGCAGCTCAGTACAGATGAGTGTGTCTTTGATGTAGAGGCTGACTCCACCCTGTAGCCTGTATTTCCTGTCACATCTGAAAAGATTGTACTCTGAAATCCATATTTCACCATCATGGTAGTTCTTGGTGTGAGTTTCCGTTAGGGCTGCAAACACTGCATTTGCCTCATGTAAGAGGCCATCTATGAAGTGCACTTTGTTACATTTGCGTGTTTTTATTCCCTGAATGTTGCCAAAAAAAAATTATGTTTGTGGAAGTGCTGGATGCTTTACTTGGTGTTAATATCTAAGGCTCTGGTAAGGAGGCCACTGTGTTTACGTCTTCTCCAGCACTTGACCGAGTTGTTGGTAGAGTCTGGACATTTTTAGCCAGAGAACAGGGGGAGATCTTGGAGGAGAAAGTTGGAGAGAGGTGATTTTTTGGATTTTTGGATGGATGAAGAGGGTCGGATTTTTTCACCCAGAACTTTGCAAGAACTCCTTAGATAGGAAAGAATGCTTCAATATGGAATGTCCAGCTTTTCATATAATAGGTACCAGGCGAATAAGACCGACAAACCGCCTTGAGGAAAGCAGCCAGAACACTATTTACCAGGATAATTTTTTAGCAAGAGGAGAAGCTCTTGCTATATATGAAAATTATTATATGAAAAGCTATTATATTATTATTATATGAAACCTATTATATGAAAAGCTGGACATTTCATATTGAAGCATTCTTTCCTATCTAAGGTGTTCTTGCAAAGTTCTGGGTGAAAAAATCCGACCCTCTTCATCCATCCAAAAATCCCCCCTCTCCAACTTTCTCCTCCAAGATCTCCCCTGTTCTCTCCCCCTATCTACCAGACTCGTCTTATCTCTCACCTCTCCCTCTCTTCTCTCCTCTTTCCCCATCACACCCCTTCTCGCTATTCAAACAACCTCTCTCTCTCTCTCTCTCTCTCTCTCTCTCTCTCTCTCTCTCTCTCTCTCTCTCTCTCTCTCTCTCTCTGAATTCTTTTTTTTTATCTGAATTCACGTTTATCGGTGGCGAATTAGTCTAGGGACTGCCAGCCACCTTTCACTGACTGCAAGGGGTTAAGGTCACCATTGGGCCCGGGATAGTCTGTTTCTCTCTCCGTACCTTCCATCTCTCTTCTTTTCCCCTCTACCCATGTCCCTCATCTTCCCCATCGTCCCTATCTACCCCTTTCCCACCTCCCTCCTCTTCATATCACTCATTCTACCTCTTTTCACCCATTCCCCTTCTACCCCATTCTTCACCCCCCATCTTCCGCTTGACACCCTCGTCTTCATCCCCTTGGCCCCACCCCCTTCATCACTCCTCTCGTCCTTCCACATTCAACCCTTCCCCCTTCCCTTCCTCTTTCCCCTTCTTTCAGCAAATGTATTATTTTATATGGCAATCTAAAGACACTATGGGAATCACTCCAAATATATCACATTTGACTCCATGAAAGTAGCGTGGAGGATTCTCTGTAAATGCTAATGTTAATTAAAGCATTTAACTTATGTTGATTGGGGTCAGCCTATGTCTGTCCCATACCCTAAACCATTATCCCGCCAAGTTGGGTGAGGCTTCTCAAAAGCGTCTGCCTCTAATTATAATCAGAGATATGCGGACAAACATTCTCTCACAGTAAAGATATTGGCACTACATGGTCTTTCAACTCTCTGGAAGTTCTCCCACTTTCAGTGACATTATATATCATAGTAAGCGGCCAGCACAAGACTTATGCTCCTTCTCTTAGTATCCATGGTGAGATCTTATTTGGTCCCACAGCCTTAGTCGGGTCCAATAGGTACTTTTTTACTTCATATTTAGTTATCTCAAAGTCCTCAAGTGCTGCTTGGTTTGGCTCCATCACCCTTAGCTCAGGAACTTCTCCTTGCTCTATTGTAAAGACCTCCTGGAACCTTATTTTGAACTCTTCACACACTTCTCTATCGTTGTTAGTGAATTAGTCTTGCCCTATTCTCAATTGCTCGTCCCTTAGCTGTTGTTTTCCTCATGATGTGATTATGAAGTAATTAGGGTTGGTTCTTTGCTTTGGCTTCAGTGTCATTTTAAACTGCTTTTCTGCTTTCATTTTCACTCTGAGGTTCTCATTCCTGACTCCCTGGTATCATTTTCTGTTGTTCTTTTGCCCTTGCAGTTTTTCCATGACTTCGTGCTTATGCGCTTTGCTTTCTTACGTTTAAGATTAAACTGTGGACTTGCTCTATGTCTTTCATTGCTCTCCCTCTGGAAAGGCACAAATTTTCCATCTGCCTTCCAGCATTTATCATTGAAGATGTCCATCGTTTCCTGTGGAGACTTCCTCCCTAAGTTCTATCTCTCATTATTAGGAGCTATTAGGAGGACGGGTCGTTTACCTAAAGTAAAAACCTGTCGTACAAGAAAATGGGAGCGGCTCGCGAAATTGATATATTGTTCCGTTTTCTGTTCAAGGGTTCTCTGGTCGGTTAGGATAGGTCCTTTTAATACGACAGTTTCTAGACGTTGGGAACGCTGGCAGAAACGGACTGAACCTTCATGGTAATCTCATATCCTCGTAACAATGTATACTGGACAACTAGAGAGGTTGTTATGGTTTGTGTGACCAGGTGGACGTCTGTCCTGTGATTACTTACAAGAGGCGTCCACTCCCAAGTAACTGTATGTCGACCTGTGTTGTTACTGAGACGCCCAGGGGGAGCTCAAGTAAATTAATATATACTTTAACAAACAGAAAGGTCTTCATGTAATATGCTTCTAAAGTGTAATGAATAAATTATTAAAATACATTACAAATCCCTACGACATCTCTATGGTAAAAATTTCCTCAAACTTTACTAAAGGAACTATACAATAAATAATGACATCAAAAACATGAATTCTGATATGACATTTACTTTAATTTCTTCCAAATACAATGAATTCCTAAACCTATCTGAGAGCGTCGTTGTTCCCAGCTCACTAAACACAACCTGACCCGCTCTGACCGTCGGTGACTGACCCAGCCAGACGGAATCTTTGGCAAGAGTCAGGTCGTACGCTGGGCGAGACATTGCTAGTCGTGAATTACAATCTCCGTGGTGTAGTGGTAAAACGCTTGCCTGACGTTCTGCGAGCGCTTTGTTCTGGGTTCGTATCCTGGCCGGGGAGGATTTATTGGGCGCAAATCCTTAACTGTAGCTTCTGTTTTACTGTTGTAACTCAACAGTAAAATGGGTACCTGGTTGTAAAAACCATTCTTCGTGGGGGTCGTATTCTAGGGAACATAGGATTAAGGACTTGCCCGAAAACGCTAGGCGTACTAGTGGCTGTACAAGAATGTAAGAATTTTTGTATATATAAATAAAAGTATCTCAGTAACCTCGTGCTGTGGCCAAACCGGTCAAACTTGGATGAATAGACACACACACGCACATAACATAAGTAGAACTACCGACATTCTTATCCTTGCGTATTGCTGCGGAGAATTAGTAGAGAAGATGCTACCTAACACCATAAGCGACTCTTTTTGGCTCGCTGGAATAGTCTCATGATGGAAAAAGATTGCATTGACAATGCTTGAAAATGCATCCAAGATGAACAAAGCCTTCCTCCTCGCAAGAAAAATGCCTTATGATGGGATTTTTTACTTTTTTATTTGTCTTTCCTAACCACACCTACAGAAGTCAATTTACCCATGACTTAATATTGGTGTAGCTTCACCTTGACGCCCCTAGCACCACCGAACACAGGTGCATTGGGAAACCAATACGGCTACCATGACCTGACTTGTGGTAAATCATAGGAGAGGATTGCAAGACATGAGGAAGCTAATGACTCCATCAAGAAAAGCCTCGCCATTGCCCGATACCAACATAAAGAGAATCACACTCGTTAAATTAGACCGATTTCATGCTGTATATTTTAGACAACTGCCTTAAGACAGGAAAACACTTTGACGATTGTCAGGTGAAAAAGATATCATTACAGTATTAGATGACCAGAGAAGTAGTTGGCTAGATAACCAACACAGAGGACAAGTCTGATACAGCACAAACCGTCCACACCACTGGCTGACCAAGGAACAGCTGTACCAGGAGCACTAGCAAACAATTAAGTACCTGACAGACGTACGGGTCCTCGTCGGAGCCGTCGCTACACTGTTTTCCGGAGTCACACACAGAGGTGATGGCGATGCACTGACTGTCGCGTGACACTCGATCTGTGAAGTGGAGCTGCACCTTGCCTCCGTTCCTGCCAGGAGAAAGAGAGAAGCATCCTTAGTACGATGGTTTAAATCATGTGTATACTCGCCTAGCTGTGTTTGTGGCACTAGCTCCAACTCTCGTGATCCCGCTTCCAATCCTTCAATCGATTAGTAAGCTGCTTTTCGAACCTTTGTGGGATGTCAGATCTACATATGAATAAGTAGATGGAGAAATCCACCTCCACTACGTCTTTTTCCTACCTGATCCTTATTATTTCTTATTCAAACCCTAACAAAAACAATTAAGATATTCATGTAATTTATTCAAGTACTTAGTTTTCTTCGTGTCCATCCTACTGTAAATATTCTACCTCTGTCCAGCTTGTACATTGACCTATTTTATATGTCGTGATTACGTCTACTGTTTTTACCTTTCCGCAGATGAAGATTAATTCTTATAACTTTACGTCTTCACTCGTGTATCTCAGCCCTGGGACACATTTGATACCTTCGGACTGTGTCCAGCTTTACTTCGTGTTTGACATGTGTCCTCTTTGCAGATGAAGAGTCACAACGTGGCTGAAGAAATGTTGATCAAACCAGTGACTAGAACATTAAGAAACGACGACGTTTCGGTCCGTCCTGGACCATTATCAAGTCGATTGTGATTATCGACCATTATCATAATCGACTTGATAAGGGTCCAGGATGGACCGAAACGCTGTCGTCTCTATCTTCTAGTGTGTGGTTTGGCCAACATGTGTCCTCTATCCTAGTGCCCTTAATTTCAGAACTGAACCACCTCGCACATGCAGTTCATTTATCTAGTTGATCTGTGCTTTAGATAGTTTAGTATTTCATTTATCAACAGTTCTTTTTCTCTGAAAATAACATCTTTCCCATTGCATTCCGTGTCTTGTATTAGATCTCCTTTGCCCCCAGTTCCCATCTCTATTACTTTGCATTTGATAGGGTTGGACACTACAAGCCACTTCTTCGAAGGTATTAAAATCTTTACGTTTCTATTCTCACAAGTAGAGTCGTGACCGCGTTATCTTCTACAGAGGCAACAGACTGTTTGTGTGATCTACGAGCATCGTCATATTCTGTAGTCATCCGTCACTGATGACTACGAGAACTGACTGAATGGGAATTAGGGAAGGTCCCCCAGTGGTTGTGGAAGCTTCCTGCGTTAATCAAGTGAAATTACGGGTCACCTCCCGTAATCATGTCGTGATTATTCACGACTATTTTCATTATACTCTATTCATGTCGTGAATAGAGACACGAGTTCTCCCTGTAATGCAGTTGCTTGATGAAAATCGTGATTTGACCATACACTGCTCTGGTTCTCTCGGGGAATGGAGATATTTAGCGTAAATACTTCGAAATTTCCATTCCTTTTGAAGGGTCTTGGTTGGTGTAATCGGTTAAGGCGTTCCAGTTATGTCAAGCTGCGCGAACAGCTGTCTCTCTGGGTTCGAGTTTACTGCAGGGAGGGTATCTAATGTGTGTGTGTGTGTGTGTGTGTGTGTGTGTATTCACTTAGTTGTATTCACTTAGTTGTATTTACGGGGGTTGAGCTTCGCTCTTTCGGCCCGCCTCTCAACTGTCAATCAACTGTTTACTAACTACACTAACTACTTTTTTTTTTCCCCACACCACACACATACACACACACACCCCAGGAAGCAGCCCGTGACAGCTGACTAACTCCCAGGTACCTATTTACTGCTAGGTAACAGGGGCATTCGGGGTGAAAGAAACTTTGCCCATTTGTTTCTGCCGGGTGCGGGAATCGAAACCGCGCCACAGAATTACAAGTCCTGCGCGCAATCCACCAGGCTACCTGGCCCCTACTGGCTACCTGTGTGTGTGTGTGTGTGTGTGTGTGTGTGTGTGTGTGTGTGTGTGTGTGGTGTGTGTGGTGTGTGTGTGGTGTGTGTGTGTGTGTTGTATTATATTATATATATTGATGGTTACAAGATATACATGGGTTGATACAAAAATAATAATACAAAAAGGTGCTTAAGAGTATACTACCAATTACAAAGCCTTAAGAGTATTCTACCCCATTAAACACTGAAAGAAGGGAAACAATGCAGGTAACTTGCCTGCCAGGAACATGGCCGTAAGCCCCAGCAGTGAGAGAACTCCCACGTGAACCATGTCTGCGTCCTCTGCTGCTGTGGGAGGTCACTGCTGCTGTGGGAGGTCACTGCTGTTGTGGGAGGTCACTGCTGTTGTGGGAGGTCACTGCTGTTGTGGGAGGATGAGGTCACTGTTGATGTGAGAGGAAGTTGCTATTACTATGGGACGAAGAGGCCACTGTTGCTGTGGGAGGGAAGGGGAGGGCACTGCTGCTGTGGGAGGGAAGGGGAGGGCACTGCTGCTGTGGGAGGGAAGGGAAGGGGAGGGCACTGTTGCTGTGGGAGGGACGAGGACACTGCTGCTGTGGGAGGGACGAGGACACTGCTGCTGTGGGAGGGACGAGGACACTGCTGCTGTGGGAGGGACGAGGACACTGCTGCTGTGGGAGGGACGAGGACACTGCTGCCGTGGGAGGGACGAGGACACCGCTGCCGTGGGAGGGACGAGGACACCGCTGCCGTGGGAGGGACGAGGACACCGCTGCCGTGGGAGGGACGAGGACACCGCTGCCGTGGGAGGGACGAGGACACCGCTGCCGTGGGAGGGACGAGGACACCGCTGCCGTGGGAGGGACGAGGACACCGCTGCCGTGGGAGGGACGAGGACACCGCTGCCGTGGGAGGGACGAGGACACCGCTGCCGTGGGAGGGACGAGGACACCGCTGCCGTGGGAGGGACGAGGACACCGCTGCCGTGGGAGGGACGAGGACACCGCTGCCGTGGGAGGGACGAGGACACCGCTGCCGTGGGAGGGACGAGGACACCGCTGCCGTGGGAGGGACGAGGACACCGCTGCCGTGGGAGGGACGAGGACACCGCTGCCGTGGGAGGGACGAGGACACCGCTGCCGTGGGAGGGACGAGGACACCGCTGCCGTGGGAGGGACGAGGACACCGCTGCCGTGGGAGGGACGAGGACACCGCTGCCGTGGGAGGGACGAGGACACCGCTGCCGTGGGAGGGACGAGGACACTATGGTAAGTTAAAACAACAAATCTCAGTATAAAATCTTGCACAAGGCTTAATGGAACGATAAACAGTCTCCGTGGTGTAGTGGTAAGACACTCGCCTGGCGTTCCGCGAGCGCTATGTCATGGGTTCGTATCCTGGCCGGGGAGGATTTACTGGGCGCAATTCCTTAACTGTAGCCTCTGTTTAACGCAACAGTAAAATGTGTACTTGGATGAAAAAACGATTCTTCGCGGCGGGGATCGTATTCCAGGGACCTGCCCGAAACGCTACGCGTACTAGTGGCTGTACAAGAAACAACTCTTGTATATATCTCAAAAAAAATAATAATAATAATAATTAAATTATAAACTATAATGTAGAGACAATGTCCCAGCACGAGGGGACACATTACAACACAAAACCTCAACAGCTCAGTAAAAGGTCGTCCCTCCGACGGTGCTTAAGGTAAGGCTTACCTAACTACCTTATGTTCAGACCCGCGGCATCGAGGAGGAATGGGGTCAACACTCCAAGACAAATCACAATTTAATTCCATAAATAATGTGCTTTTTTCTTTTCAAGTCACAACTGCTCCAAGGACCTGATAGTGCTGAATATTGTTTGGGGGATTACTAAGGTGGGGGACATGGTGGTGATGAACCAAGATCAACTATATTTACCAATCAGCCAAGAAGCCAGGCGTGGGTAGCTTCGACCGTGGCGCTGTGTGTTGCGTGTGGCGCGGTGGTCCGGCGTGTGTGGAGTGGGACTCTGCTGGGCTAAACAGACACGCTCACTCTGCTTCCATTCCCCTGCCCTCTCCACCTTCCTCTTCAATGAGTGGCTGCTGCTGCTGCTGCTGCTGCTGCCAACACTTGCTTCCTGTCCACACTTACTCATCCTGTGACCCGTTGCTATAATGCATTATAGTTATATCAATTTTCTTTTTACCGAGGTCATCTTCAAATTTAAAAACGGAAAAAAAATTGACTTCGAGTCCGAATTTGAATATACCAAAAATGTTAATGTTAGGAATCATACTACCCATTCTGTCGGCCTTCACAAGGCTGTTCAATGCTTAGATAACAGCCAACGTGGTGAGGAACCAGGAGGGAGACATATAACACAAAGGTAATATTAACATTTTTATTGTAACAAATAAACGTCATCACTACCCTCAGATGTTGCCAATAAGTTACCACGCTCGACAAACAATGACTTTATATCAGGAGATAAACAAGACCTGCATCTATGTCATGAACACAAACCTCTTACCTGTAGAGCCTTTCATGTAGCATCAGAGCCTGACCTTCCAGGCTGTGGAAGGCCTGAAAGTCTGGTCGAGGACCGGGCCGCGGGGACACTAAGCCCCGAAACCATCTCAAGGTAGGTCCACCATTTACCGTTGATAGACTCTGCCACTATGACACAGTGATAGTTGTCGAAGGATCACAAGTACTGAACACGAGGTCTCTTCTTAACTGTTAACTCACGGCTGCTGGATCCTCTACAAGAAACAAGACCTTCCGGCTATCTTGAGGTTATTTTGAGATGATTTCGGGGCTTAGCAACCCCGCGGCCCGGTCCTCGACCAGGCCTCCTTTTTGTTACACGCCCCCATGAAGCAGCCAGTAGCAGCTGTGTAACTCCCAAGTACCTATTTACTGCTAGTTAAGAGGGCATCAGGGTGAAAGAAACTCTGCCCATTTGTTTCTGCCTCCACCGGGGATCGAACCCGAAACCTCAGGACTACTAATTCCGAGCGCTGTCCATTCAGCTGTCAGGCTTAAAAGGAGACATTTTAGAGAATCGTATCGGCAAGGCGGACAGTTAAGGCGTCATTGTGAGTGGAATTAAGGTAAGAAAACTTACGTCATCAATATAACTCATATTATATTTCCCATTTCTAAATGATTTCCTTCACTTGCGGCTTTTCATTTTAATTATACATACACCCCCTTCCCCCCACAAAAAATACCGAAACGTCAAATTTAAGGAAAATGTACAGAAATGGCCTTAACATTGACATGACTGTCCGGGCGAGGTTACGTCTCTTTTTGTCTTGGGCTAAAATTTAACACACATTCTGATAATAAATTACTCAAAGCTCGGAAACCCTTCGACGATAATAACAGGAACAAGAACAGCCTCCCTAAATCCATCTCTGAACGTCATTTCCCTCAACACGTTTTCAGGCCAGGCTCGTTAAATCGGCAGCCGTTCCCTCCTCTACCCGATGCATTCATTAATTTTAACACACTTTCTATTAAAAATTTGTTAGTATTATATATTAAATTTCTATGTAAAGTTTGGCGTAGGTTCGATAAGGTGTTTAAGTTCTGTTGGTGATTATTTCTAATACGTGGATGAAGCATTTACAGCGTTGTTGTAACACCCATGACCCCCCCCCCCTTTCCTCGAGAGTTCACACCCAGGGAAGCTTTCTCCAAGAGGTCAGCCCAGATGACCTCTGGATTATCTTGTATGTTGATTAAAAATTCCTGGGTTAGTTTTAGTCAGCTAGTTTCAAGTGTGTAATATTTCATGATACTCTTGTCAAACATTGCAATGGAATTAGACCCCAGATTCTTATGTGTAAACATCCATGGATCTCCCCCTTTTAGCCAGGTCAGAGATCAGCCACACTCGTAATTAATAATTCCTCTCTTGAACAGTGTATGGTGAATGTCAAACAAGCTTGATGGAAAAATTCTTGAGTGTTTGTGCACGTGTGGCTGACCTCTTACATTTTTGGTGCAGGTAGCAACAGCAAATCTTCCCTTCCCCCCCTTTTGGGGTGTATATATTGGTCCTTTAGAGACTTGGTTTAGAGAGTGTGTCAGACACCAGGGTCCGGAGTGGATCTGTGAGAACATCGCACAGCCAGGGAGGGACAGAGTGAATCCACCGGATGGAGAGACAGAGGTCTTAAGGTACTGGGTGTGATCTCTGAGGTTTTGTTTCATGTCTAAATTTCTTAACTATTGGCCAGTATTAGAGTAGGATTTATAGTGGTGAATAGCATAATTTGGTTCTCAATAAACTCGTGTTAAACTTCCCGTCTGTGTCAATTGTTGAATCCTCTTAGCCTTTTGGATATAGTGGGCTGACAACCGTTCCATACTTAATGACAGTTATAGAAAGTACTCTCCAAGTCAAGCAATGTTTCTTGCCTCGTTGCTTGATATAGTCTCAATGGTCAAGGCAGATGGTGGCAGCGTAGTTAATCCTGTATAGCATTCCCTTTGGAAGGGTACCTTTGGTTCCGGTGTAGCCATCATATATCAGCTCATATTACAGTGTTCAATAACAGGGTTACCAAGTGCAACCGATAGGAAGTGTTACTCAGGATAAGTAGTAGTGTTACATTATTAGTTCATATTCTAGGTGTTACATTGTGATTCGAACAAAATTCGTCAGTGAAGCACTTCTTCTGGAAGTATTCGAACGAAATCAGTCGAGAGTCGTGTGTAACCCGTTTTTCATTCATAAACAGGGGGTTTGGTGGATGCATGGAATCACTTTTGTTTGGAGGTCGGACTGGATTTCCAGTGTAGTGGTTCAAATAGAGGTCGTCAGCGAAGCACTGTTCGAGAAGTGATCGAACGTCATCAGTTGAGAGTCTTGTGTAAATCAGCCAGTCCTCATAAACAAAGACCAAAGTCCATTCCATGCACCCGGCAAACCCCCTAAGCAATGCTTAAATGTGCACAATCTATATATATATAAATGGAAATGTTCGTTTGTGTATAAACCGCTAATCTCCGAAAGTTCTTCACCGATTGCTTTGAAATTTTCACACAACGTTTCATTCGCATCCGAGCAGGTTTTTATATACATACTACATATAGATGTCACATCTGTGACAGTAAAAAAAAAATACTTTTTCTGAAAAACTGGGTTTTTCATGTGGGAAAAATCTTTGAAACCTCTTTACCGACTGCTTTGAAATTTTGACAATGTTGCATTCGATCAAGTGCGTCTTTTTATATATCTACTATATTGATGCCACCCCTGTGACAGGTAAAAACATGCGTTTTTTTAAAAACAGTGCCATCTGTTGCACATAAGACCAACACACGCTATACTAAATATGTTATGATTCCATTTCAATGTTTCCGATTTCATTGATAAATTTTATTTTCATAAATTTCGATTTTAATTTTGATTTAATTATTTTGTGTGACATTGCCTTGGAATTGAGCTGTGTTGTTTACCATACCATTCATTTCGTGAGTATAGTTTATTTTTTTATTTTTTTTATTTTTCATTTCGTTTTTTGAACTGTTTTTCTTATATTTCAGTGATGGGAACATCTGGGGCCAGATTCACGAATCAGTTACACAAGTACTTACGAACGTGTACATCTTTCCTCAATCTTTGATGGTTTTGGTTACATTTATTAAACAGTTTACAAGCATGAAAACTTGCCAATCAACTGTTGTTATTGTTATAAACAGCCTCCTGGTGCTTCAGAGCTCATTAACTGTTTAATAATTGTAAACAAACCCGCCAAAGATTGAGAAAAGATGTACAGGTTCGTAAGTGTTTGCGTAACTTCTTCGGGAATCTTGCCCCAGATCATTTGATGTTCCCAATTTTCTGATGGGAACATCAGATCATTTTTATCATCAGACGAGGGAGTGGGGAATGGTGGGAAGGGCGAGGGGACGAGAGTGGGGGATGGTGGGAGGACGAAGGGAACAGGGGAGTTGGGGATGGTGGGGACGAGGGGAATGGAGAATGGTTGGGAGGACAATGGGATAGGGGAGTAGGGGATAGCGGAGAGAACGAGGGGACGGAAGAGGGGGGAAATGGTAGGGAGGATGAGGGGATGCTGGAGTGGAGGATGAAGGGGAGGAAAAAGGGACGAGGGAGTGAGGAATGGTTGGGAGGACTGGGAGACTGGGGAAGGTTGCTGTGGCTCAGCAACGCATATACAGCAACCCATGGCCGGGTACAGCTAGTATGCTAATATATAACAATATTAATTTATATTTGAGAAAATTCCTATTATGAATGAACAGCATGTTAAAATTTTTGAATGCGTCCTTGGGGTCGAATGCTGGATGAAATGGACTTTGTCTGAGGATGGGTTGCGCGAGTTGTGTGTAAACCGTTTTTTATTCATCAACAGGAGTTTGGTGGCTGAATTAACGAGCATTTGTCCGTTGTGTTGTGTCTTATGTAGTGTATAGCGTATATCTTGGTTTAAACGTTGTACTCGCCTAATTATGCATACGGGGGTTGAGCTTTGGTCAATATGGTGGTTGTGTGTATTGTATGTTATGTTGTGCACATTGTATGCGATGTATGTTGTTTGTATCGTATATTTGCGAATGTCGTATGTTGCGTCGTATGTATTTTGGGGGGTCAGGTCGCGCCAATATGGGGCCCGTCTCGACCTCAAGGAGACAGGGAAGCAACACTCAAGTCTCTAGATCCTCGCCAAGTGTTGAGGTTCTAAGGAGGTGGCGATGTGTCTTGACAGTCGAGAGCGAGAGGGGATGGTGTCTGTCAGCCGTGCTGGAGATTGTAATAAGGATAGACTGTAGCACTCTTAAGTCACTCTCGATATATACATTGAGAGGCGTATTGTGTTTTTATTGTTGTCTTGAACTGTTTTAAAGACATAAATATGATTGCTAGTTGGTCAGAAAACATATGATGGCCTTCATGACCCTCCCGTGGTTAAACAGACCAATCCATATTAATGTCGGTATTTGATTTATGAACCTGATGCTTAACCGACTATAAATAGTTAATATAAGATAAAATCCCACGCTTGTGTATTTGTAAAATTTATGTAAATAATTTACACCAAATCTTTCGCACTCTCCTGAGTGTTTTATCAAGGTCTGAGTGTGTGATTAGGACGAGACTTACACCTCAACGACTAATGATTAGTCGTTGAGATGCAAGTCTCGTAAGACACTACTTCAAGGTCGACTTCTGGGAGGTTTACATCGATGACAAACTGGTGAGCAGACTTGTAGTGATTTATGGTGACTTGCTAGACACTAGGTACAGTGAAGTGCAAAGCAATGTTTATGGTGACTTGGTGAATTGTGCAGCTGGAAAATGCTGTAATGGTGCAACACCATAGCAGAGAGGCGAACAATTATTGTATAAAAGAACAACAGATGTACAACACACGAGGAAGAAAAATAATCTGTTTTCCACAAGAGGGAAGGAGAAGAACTGTTGTGCAACAACACAGGCGGTTGGACAACATATGCTGAACACGACCACATGAGGGAAAAGAACAGTGTACAACACCACAGGGGGGTGAAGAACTACTGTACAGTACAACAACCCAGGAGGGAGAACTTCTGTACAGCCCCACAGGAGAGAGAACAACTACTGTACAGCCCCACAGGAGAGAGAACAACTACTGTACAGCCCCACAGGAGAGAGAACAACTACTGTACAGCCCCACAGGAGAGAGAACAACTACTGTACAGCACCACAGGAGGGAGAAAAAAACTGTGGAACACAGCAGCAGTGTAGAGAACAACTGCTTTACATCACAACAGGATGGTGGAAAACTACTACTCTATAACACAACAGAAGGGTGCAGAACAATTACTGTAGAACACCACAAGCTGGCGAACAACTACTGTAAGCAACACAGAAGGGAGGAAAACAGTTACTGAACACCTGCTAAATGAAACCAACTACTGCACTACCAACTACTAGACGGACGAGAAAACTACTGTACATCATCACTAGAGAAGAATAAGTACTGTACATTGTCACGAATGAACCAAAAAACACATCAGAAGATGAAGAAACGACGACGTTTCAGTCCGTCCTGGACCATTATCAAGACTACTTGAAAATAGTCCAGAACGGACCGTCTTCTTCATCTTCTGATGTGTAGTTTGGTTACCATATCTTCAACCACGTTATTATGATGTTTTTATATTATTAACACAATTAGGTACATCTGCATTTGTGCGGCAACGCTAGACTATATGAAAAGGAGTACAGTGTCAAAAAGCTAGCTACGTGATAAATCCCCATCACACAGGCTGCACACAGGATGGTTAATCAATCAGAGGCATGTGATCAGTAGTCTGCACTGGCAAACTCTGGGTGCACTATGAGGATATCATGAACACAAGAGTGAATAAGGAAGCAGTGTTATTAAAAGTCCCCATCTCGCAGGATAGTTAGTCAGAGTCATATGTTCAGTAGCCTGCACTGGCAAATTTTGGGTGCAATATTATGATTATTCACTCTCTTGTTCTTGAAGATAAGTAATTCCAAAGCTCTAGGTACCTCATACCAACGGGTCTGAATGGTCTAATAACTGGGCATTCGGTGATGTAGTATAGGAGATCATGCCGCAGTTCCTGCTCACAGAGTTTGCACCTGGAGTGCTCAGGATTGGGAGATCCGTCACCTGTGGCCACCTGCCACAGGTAACGGTAACCCAACCTGATCCTGGCAACCACTGTGTCGCACAGTCTGGTGGACGTTTTGTGTTGCCCATAAATATAAGTTTCAAACCTGAACAAATCATAGCTTTTTATACTGGTGCTTTCAGGTCGTTGGGAGCCAGTAATTTCTCTATTAGACCTGAGTGTTCGGACCAATACAGTTTTGACAGCAGAGATGGGGATACCTAGATCTAATTCATCTTCATCTTTGTTACACGCTAATTTGGCTGCAATGTCTGTCTCATTATGATGGGTTATATTTATGTGTGATGGAATCCATACAAATGAGATTCGAGACCCCTTTACTCTGTGCAGCAATTAGGTCATTTATAATTGGTAGTATGAGGTTCTTGCTGTCAATCTTCCAGGAGAAGTTTTCGATTGCTTGAAGAGCAAACTTTGAATCACAAAATATTATTCCTCCTTCAATGTTTTTAATGTACTGGTAGCTAGTTGTAATACTACTAGTTCTGCTTGTGTGGAGGTCAGCCAGTTGTTTAACCTGACACTGACAGTCTTTGTGCAAGTATTATTTCTATAAAACCTACATGCTGCTGCAGTCCGTCCAGTAGAAGATTGGACTGAGCCGTCGGTGTAGACGCAGTGCTCGTGAGATCTTAAATTCTCGATGGAGGAGGCAATTGTTTCGAATGTGACAGCTTTGAGAAGAGCAAGATTCTCATTATCTTTCTTGGTGACAAGTGTGTGTGTATGTTACTTGAATGGTGAGGTACAGATAAAGAGGAATATCAGAGACAGGTAGATTACACTTAAAAGGAATGTTGAATTTAATGAGATTGTAGGCATTGTTGCTCAGCCAATTATCATAAAAGGAGTGAGTTGGTATGTCGGCACCAATCAATAGGGTGTTAACAGCACTAAATAATTTGTCTCTGAGCAATGCAGGAGATGTAGGGTCTCTCATGACTTTAAGGCAAAAGGTAGTGTTGACTTGCATGATTCTCTCTAGTATGCTTGGAAGCTTCAGTTCTTCCCTCATGTTGATGATTCTTGTGCATCTTGGGGTCACCGAGAATTATCCGTATGGCTTCATTCTGTACTACTTCAAGTTTGTCCAACACAGAGGAGGGGAAATTAATTAAGTGCAGAGCATTATAATCAACGAGAGATCTAACGAACATCATATAGAATAGTCTAGCATATTTAATATTGATACCAATATTCTTACCAGTAAGTGTTTTCAATGGTTTTAGTCTTAATTTTAACCTACGGTGTAGATCGCTTACAATGTCACTGTTAATACCAACTCCAAGGTATTTGTGCTGCCTACACGTTTCAATGTTCTGGTTGTTGACCTTGAAAGTTATAGGGACATGAGTTTTCTCTCGGGGATGGAGAACTCTGGATTTAGTTATAGAGATAACAAGACCACATTCAAGGCTTTTAGCAGCGAGTGAATCTAGTAGAGCTTGCAGTCTAGTTTGGGTATTTGCAACAATGCATATGTCATCCGCATAACAGATGACGGCTTCGTCAGGTAGTGTGGGAATATCAATTGTTAATTTGTGCATCAGAACATTGAACAGTGTAGGACTTAGCACTCCACCCTGGGGTGTACCCAACTCAAAGGGTGCACAAAGTTTACTTTTGACCCCCTTGAAAAGGACTGAGGCGGTTCTGTTACTCAGGTAACCCCTGAGCCATGTCAATAGTTTTCCCTTAACTCCAAAAGAGGCTAGTTGTTCTAAGATTATTTCTCTGTTTGTTGTATAAAAAGCAGTTTGGAGATCAATGAATGCCGCCAGAGAGCTTGGTCCCTCTTTTGATAAAATATTCAGCAAAGAAAGTTTGTGTGCTTCTTCCAGGAAGGAAACCATACAGGTTAGGGGCAAGGTGGGGCTTGATTTGAAACATTAGTCTGTCGAGGATAATTCTCTCAAGAACTTTACACATGCACGACATCAGAGAAATAGGTCTGAATTTTTGTGAATTAGGCTTGGGTATGGGTATTATGAGTCCCTGTGTCCAGCGGTCAGGTAAGAAACCCTGCCTTAGACTTTGATCAAACAATTCTAGCAAAGGGCTATTTGGCAGCTCAGCAAGTACTCTCAAGGTATTGTATGTGATGCCATCCTCTCCAGGAGAGGTAGCCTAACCTTTCTTGAGTGCATTTTTAATTTCAAAGGGGGGGATGTCATAGTTATCATCTGGCTCTATTCCACTACAGGCAATTTCAATATTGAAGTTACGATTTATTTTGGTACTAGCCAGATGATGTTGTACATCTAGGGGCAGGCTGCTTATATTAGCAGTGCTTGCATATTGCTGAAGAAGCATGTCGGCATAGTCTAAAGGTGAATAGTGATCAAGTTGACGATTGCTAGCATGAGAAATCTTTTTAATTTTATTCCACATTTGGGATGAGGATGTTGCATGATTGATGCCTTGTAAAAACTGTTCCCAGTGCTGGTTATACACCTGTTCCTTTAGCTCTCTAAACTCTCGGCTGGCCTTAAGAAATATGTTGAGGGTGTCAGCTGTTTTATGTTTTTTATACTGCTCAGCTAGGAATAGAACTCTGCCATGCAGGGGCTTAAGGCGTGAGTCAGTGAACCACCTCTGTCCCTTCCTCACTGTTTTGGGTCTTGTGGATTTTACAATATTGTCTTAAAAAGCGGTTACTTAAGTGACCAGGTCCTCGTATAATGCGTTGACGGTAGTAAAACAGTAAGTGCTATACCATTCGGAAATGCGGAATTTAAAGTGCATGTGTACCTTACCTCAACACCTCAAACACACACGGAGAGGCACCAACACAAAACGATAATAGAAATAATAATAATACGAATGGAATACAAGTATACAACAAACAAAAATAAAATCACAATGGCAAAACACGACAAAAAGCATGAACCCAGGCCGGGTCACGCCAACAGCCTGAAGGGCACTCAACACGACACAAACAAGTGCATAAACAGCATCATAAAAACATAGAACCACAAAACATAACATAAGAACATGACATCCACAACCAGACACACACACACACACACGAACCAAACCCCGGACCGCATAGGAACCGGACACACACACACACACAAGCCACACAAACCCACAACAACAAACCGGAGCACGCAGGAACCGGGAAACAAACCTGCCCCACCACATGCACACACTCGACCCGCACCCCACAACCATGCACACAAAAGGAAACAACCCACAATACACAAAGGAATCATGAGCGAGGAATACATTTCTCAGAGACAGGACCATACGTCTCCGAAGCCCAAGGATACCTTCGCTTATAGGACTCCCAAATCAAATATTCCCTATCGGTAGGGGGACGATCTCCTTGTCGGTAGGGGGACGATTCCCCTGCCGCCGTGGGCCCTTCATAAACTCAGTTATCACCAGATCAGGCGGAAATGGCCACTCCTTAAGCTCACCGACGCAAGTCGCATAACGAGGCTGGGGAGCGCAAACCACGTCCTTGGAGGAAGCAGACGACACCGAAGACGCGTACGAGGGCTGCCGAGACGGCCGCGTCGCCGTACACACAGGAGCAGGGGACAGACGACGAGATGGTAACACCTCCACCGGGATTACAGGAGACACTGAAGAGATGGCCGGAGACGGAAGAGGCGTCGAGCCCGCAGCTGATGAAACGGGGAACGAGGAAGGGATTACAGAACCCCCAGAGCGAGCAGCCTTTTTCAACACCACCACCAGGCCACCCCGCTTACCACGAACCTCAGCAGGGGGAACCACCCCCACGAAGAACCGGAGCCATCCGGCGCAAGCGACGCACCCGAAGCAGGATTCGCAGACACCATACCTGAAGTGGAGGCCGAAACACCGGCACCGGTATCCTCAGGCAAATGCAACTCTGCCACCACCGTAGTATGCAATGCAACCGGAGCCACCCCGCCGTTGCCGGCAGATCCACAATCGTCGAAGTTGACAACGTCTGCCCATGTAGAAGAAGAACGCCAGGAACGCTTAGGCTCTGGCCGCACATGATCAGACCCGGAGGCTGACTCAGACACTCGCGCAACACAAGCCGGGCGAACCGACGCACGTCGTAGAACGGCGGCATCCTCAACCACATGGGGCACCAGGCCAGGGACAGGAGGAAGCGCCGGATCCACCCCATCACCCAGCACAGCCGGATCAGACGGCGAGGGTGCAGGGACAGGGTCAGACGCAGCAGAGGACGAACTGGAAGACGGGGGATTCGAGCAGAAGGCAGTCGGAAGAACCCCAGGGACACCAGCCGGAGCAGGACGATCACCAGGCAATGACAACCTCCGGAGGAGAGGCGACAACAGGGGGCGCAACAGGCGACACAGGGGGCATATCCACAGCTGAAGAGACGTCCACACCCACCGAATCCTCCTCCACAGGAAGCGGCGGAAAACCCTCCTCACTGAAGAGGTTCACGGGCGCAACGGCAGGCGCAGAACAGTCAGCAGCCTGATGGCCCAAGAGGCCACAACGATAACACGTCCGAGGCTGGCGGGCGTAAAACACCCGAACGTTGTAACCCATAAGACGCACAGAGGACGAAATATCGTCCCAGAGCCTCATGCCCAGGGTGCGAATGTTAGTCCTCACACCCTTGAGTGGACTGGAAGACACCACGTTCACCCTCACACTAACCACTGTGCCAAACGGCCTAAGTACCGCCGTAGCAGACCCTCCGGAAACTCCAATGGTGCCCCATGTACACTGACGTAAGTGAGGGCACCACTCCGATCAGAGGGGGTCACAGTGCCCGCACCATCCGGCAGGGGTAAGGTCCGCCTCTCGTATCGACGGAGAAAGTCTCGATACGCCAACTCCTCCGTGAACTTCACTATCGCTCGACGTGCCGTCACCAGCTCGACTCCATAAATGTTTACACAGGGACATGAAGCAAATCACACACCAGCGCTATCTCCGGGTACCCAGCCCGTCCGGAAAATTCGAGGCCCACAGACTGAGCCCACACTACAGGGGGAAGAGGAACCCCCATCTTGAGCTCCACGTCAACACAGGCGGGCAGAGACACACACGCCCCCAATCGACCAAACTGGCAAACAACCACCAACTGCCGGAGAGTGCAGGAACGTCCACCCTCCACGACAGCTAGTAGTTAGAACTGAGTTACTCTTCCCTTTTTACCGATATAAGAAAAAGTTGACTAAGAAATTTGTTGAAATGTAGTGCTATGGTTGGTGTAGGGACTTGCGCAGCACTTTTGTATATAATGGTTAGTATTTCATCAATGTCACCAGATTGGTTTGAGTGAGTTTTGGTTATAATGTTTGGGGAACTGATTGACAAAAGAGTTGGGAGTTAGGATAGCTGCCGGTGAGGTATGTAGTAACCTGTGTCTAGGTCTCTTGAATATGTCTGACAAGGTTGTCAGACCTTGATGAAAAGAAGCCATTAAATTCGGTAACTTTCTAAATCAGTTACCAGTGTATTATCATTGTGGAAACCGATCTGAGATTTATATTTAATTTATATGAATTTATATAGAATTTATATTTCGATAGCAATTTGTATGATGTTTAGCGGACTGTATTTCTGCAATATTCTCACAAATCGATTTCTTGCACATTAGATGGGGTTTATATTAAATTTGTAGCGAGTAATCCTTATACTCGCTCCATTATCTCATTATCTTAATAGCATAACTAATTAACACTAATTACAGAAGCTACGATCCTTTCCCCAATTACAGGTAATACTCTTCTCTCCCAATCTCTGGAGGGAGCCGAGGTGTAATCACCATATATGCAAGCGATTTGGTGAATATCGAACAGTACAATCTCCAGTCAAGAATGTAGTACTCGGCTTGGGCAGTTCTAATCGACCCAAGACGCTACAGCTTCGACACAGAGCAGACAGCAGACTACGACCGCATCCAGCTACAACGCTCTCGCTCCCCGAGTTCAGACACTCGCAATTCTCAATCGAGCCGCCACGCTCTCCCGCATAGAGCTCCACGACTCCGGCCTCACTCAGCTTTCTGCTCTGCTCCAGGCTTCGTCTCAACGTCTACGACACTGCTGTATCCAGGACTACTAAATAAATATGAAACTCACTAAACACTGTGTATCTAATCTACCCAACAACGTAACATAATCGTACGTTACATTGGTGACCCCGGAGAGTTTCGACGATACCCAGCCACGATGGACTACAACATGGACTCTCACTGGACCTTCACTCCTGCTGTTGCTTGCTGTGGACCGCTGCCACCTGTCATGGAATGCTCCCAACAACCTCACAACAGCTATGATTTTCACCGCGATATCGTCTCGGCATTTTCATCAACTACAGATTGCTGCACAGCGAGTGTTACTCATCTGACAGTTTCATCAGCAACTACATCATGTAGGATCTACAGCCTGTCCTGCCGACTCTCCGTTGCTGCCAGGGCACTGCTTGTTCTACAGGGACTCCCACGACAGCTGCTCTGTCATCAGATTCATCTACACGTTCACTGCATTCTGATGCTCTGCCGACTCAAGCACCTTGCGCAGTACAGGACTTACAGCTTACGTTTCCGACTCTTCGTCGCCTCCAGGACAATTCAGCTCTAGCAGTGATTCCCTCGTTGTCCTAACTACGTGCCTACATTACCTCCTAATGTCCTGGTGCCCGAGCCCATCCGCCCCGGCTCTAAATGCTCCACCAGCGACCCAAGGACGCAACAATCATGCACATTCTTCTCTCCTACTACATCGAGCTTGTCCACACACTGCTTGCATCTTGTGATATCGGACTACATGTTCCACAGCGACCCAGGGAACAGTAGCCTCGTATTTTTTGTTGTACTGCTTTTCTTCCATTTCCTGGCAGGGGGAGTCTGTAGCGAGTAATCCTTATACTCGCTCCATTATCTCATTATCTTAATAGCATAACTAATTAACACCAATTACAGAAGCTACAATCCTTTCCCCAATTACAGGTAATACTCTTCTCACCTTGTTGGAGGGAGCTGAGGTGTAATCACCATATATGCAAGCGATTTGGTAATATCGAACAGTACAATCTCCAGTCAAGAATGTAGTACTCGGCTTGGGCAGTTCTAATCGACCCAAGACGATACAGCTTCGACACAGAGCAGACAGCAGACTACGACCGCATCCAGCTACAACGCTCTCGCTCCCCGAGTTCAGACACTCGCAATTCTCAATCGAGCCGCCACGCTCTCCCGCATAGAGCTCCACGACTCCGGCCTCACTCAGCTTTCTGCTCTGCTCCAGGCTTCGTCTCAACGTCTACGACACTGCTGTATCCAGGACTACTAAATAAATATGAAACTCACTAAACACTGTGTATCTAATCTACCCAACAACATAACATAAACGTGCGTTACAAATTTATATATGCAGCTAATCAAACTACAGTATTAAACTACATACATTAGTAATAATAATTATGAGGCCTTATTGTATGGTAGGCTTAGTACACCAGGTATGAACAAAGGATGATGACACCAAATAATCCTCGTGGGAGGCTAGTATCTACCACCCCTGTACTGATGTACCAAGATTAATTTTTGCTTCCTCTTCTATACCTGGTAAAAGGACACTTGCTGTAAAGCCGGAATCCTATAAATGACAGCTATATCAGAGAAAATATTGTATATTATATAAGATAAGAACCAAGGAGTAATTACCTGGATCGAGTCGTTGCCTCATGTTCTAACCAGAATTAATCCTATCTACCTAACATTAACTGGCCAGAAATGATTAGATAGGATTTCGGAAAGACACTTCCCTTGTTTAGATGTTGACTGTGTGTTGATGATGGTAGAATCACTAATTTGATCTCCATAACACTTTGTCCAAGAGAGAATTATAGGAGCTGAACTCGCTCCTGCGACTCTGTTGTTTCACAATTGCTGACCTCCCTCCCACCTCTGACGCCTGGCTCCTCTGTCCAGATGTCAATAATTGCTTGAAAGGTCACATTTAATCTATTTTGGTACTGATAATTAAGTTAATTCAAATGAGATATTTTTATGATATTAGTAAGTCCAAAGATTACGGTATTCAAATTAATTCCTAACAGAATAGCTGGTGGCAATGCACTATAGCACTATGTGGCAATGATGTCTTGTTTTCTATTGACGGAAATTTCCCCTGTGCTACGACTTCTATGAGTGAATATATATACAACATAGCAGAAATATTATCTGCTTGTTGTATTTAATATTAGCAAATGGTGTCGAGTTTTCCGACAACCATCTTTGAAGAGTTTGATCTGCTTGTTATGCACGTGTTACTTGGCTTCTACAATGTTGATGGTTCGTCATGTGCTTTTCATATTTCCTTTCGGTCTTTTAAATCTTTTTACTAGTTTTTTTTTGTATCTAAGCCAATCCTATATTTTTTCCATATTCATGTTTCTTGCTAGTTGTTTTAAGTACAACATTTATGAGCAATTTTTTTCAGTTACTAGTTTTGTGAGAATGTGTTGTAGAGGCTCAGGGTTGTGGTGAGGAAGATGTCAGTTAATAATTTATATTATGAGTATTATTTAATTTATATTTCAGTTTACACGGCAAAGCTCATTTATGAGGTGTTTATTGCTGTTTCGTTGTGTAGTCTGAAGGTTAGTTTCTTCGTATCCAATGGTGTTTTGTCTATGTTTACTAAGGTAGGATAGTAGGCAGGAAGGTAGGATAGTAATCAGTTGTTCATTCAGTGATTATGCCAGAGGTGAGAGGGGCTGTGATGTTAGTCCATATGTGGTCCAATATTGTAGTGGATGTTAGTGTGATTCAAGTATGCTTGGTGATCATGAGAATTAGCATATAGGAGTACGTGCTGCTAAGGAAATAGCCATCTAGGCACCTATATTGCTATCAAAGATCAATGGTGAAGTCACCCCCCCCCCCCTGACACAATGAATTATTATCCCTATACAAGCCAAACTGCCAGAGATACTTGTAGCCAAGTCGTATTCGACCAATGACAACGTCAATTAGTCTCCTGATTTTGTTACTTGCCCCATACACATGTTTTGTTTGACATTTCATTGTCGTGAACATTGGAAACAATCTGCTAGTTTCTGCTTATACAATTCTGATTACTTCAAATTCATCCAAGAGTTCTCGTCTAATGATACTTTTAAGGAAGAGATCTATTTATAGCTCAAGATTACGTTGTGATTGATGCTGTGTCATCTTGGGGCACCAATCATGGCTTCAAGTTCTCTGCAACTAAGACTTGTGCTATGACTTTCACTCGGAAGCATGTCGTTCTTATTGTACAGCAGGCTTATTGTATGAGGCCTTATCTTATTGTACAGCAGGCATAGTCCACCAGGTATAAACAAGGATGATGACACCAAATAATCCTCGTAGTTGAGACTGGCATCCACTATGTACTGGTGTACCAAGTAACTGTACTGCTTCCTCCTCTACACCTGTCAAAGGGCACTAGCTGTAAAGCAGGAATTCTATATATATGACAGCCATATCAGAGGAAACATTTGTTATATTATTTATAAGATAAAGACCAAGGATTAATTGCCTGTTTTAAGTCGCTTTCTCCTGTCCTAACCATAATTAATCCTATCTACCTGACATTACCGGTCGGAAATCATTAGATAAGATCTCGGAAAGACACTTCCTTTGTTTAGATGATGACTGCGTGTTGATGATGGAAGAAACACTAATTTGATCTCTATAACAGTTCGTCCAAGGAAGAATTATAGGAGCTGAACTCACTCCCTCGACTCTCTAGCAACAATGGCTAACTGTCCCACCACACACTTCCTGGCTCTCTTTGTCCAGAAGTCAATAAGTGATAGAAGGGTCACATTTACTCTATTTTGGTACTGATAATTACATTAATTTAAATGAGATGTTTTTATGTTAAAAGTTCAAAGACTGCTGTATTAAGAATAATTCCCAGCAAAATAGCTGGCGACATTTAATAACGACGTGGCAATGATATCCCGTTTTCTATTGACAGAAAATTCCACTACAGGCTACATTTTCTATGGGTTAACTTGTGTATACAACAGCAGCAAATATGGCCCTGCATATTTAAATAAGCGGGGGAATTTGGGAGCGAGAATAAACATATACGCAGCGCTCAGAAGAGCTGCGCGCGCCGTTGGGGGGGGGGGGGGGCGCACATTTAAGCAAACGCACAAGCAGTTTCTCCCTCTTTCCACTCGGCTCCGCTACGCTTCACACGAAACACCCGCCCTCCTCCCTTGACTGCAGAACTTCTTATGCTCTCCGAGCCCACATGGTTCGCCTATGCTTCTTTAATTTAGCAATTTGGGGGTGCTGCGCCAGATCCCCCAAGTCTAGGGCTGCCCGCAGCTACTTACCATATGTCAAGTGCTCACTACTGGTGCAAGTTGGGGGTTGCAGACTTTACATGTACTAGGCCTAGCATGTCATTATCCCTGGAAAATCTTAATATTTTTTCATGCCCTCTGCGTATGCACAATATATTTTATCCATACTGTACTGGCTGTGCCACTCATTTATCTCTGGCATTGTTTAATTATAGCATTACGCTATTTTACCATGAAAAATCTTCATTATGTTCTATGCCCTCTGCGTATGCAGAATATATTTTATCATACTGTACTGGCTGTGCCACTCATTATCTCTGGCATTGTTTTAATTATAGCATTACGCTGTTTGCGAGTACTGCAACATTGCTTCGGCTAGCTGACTCTAGGCACGGTTAACGTCCTATGACTTATTCCCTTAGTTGCATCTTGCAGTACTGGCATGCTACTCAGTCATGTTACGACTTCTTTTTATTGTGGTACAGCAGTCGCTCTGTAAACATTAATTAATAAATTAAGGTCCCCCCGCTCCTGTTTTGTTTTTCTCTCCGCCCAGAATGCAAATTGTATTTAATATTAGTAAATGGTGTCTGGTTTTCCGACACTCCAGGCAAAAGTCTGTTCGACTAAGTAATCATAAGCCAAGCCTAGCTCCAGGCCAGACTTGGGAAGTAGAATTTCCAAAACCCACTTCAGGTATGATCTGGGTGTGTATAATGACTTGATATTTAGCATATTCTAATCCGGATGTGTATAATGGCTTAATATTTAGCATATTCAAGGATGTAATTATGCTGAATACTGTCTAGGAATAAAATTTGATATTGTTCTAATTGCTGATTTAAATTATGTGTCGCATTACTAGGAAACGACCAATTTTGAACTGTCAATAGCATATTTAACTTGGGTATTATTATTATTATTAACATCTTTATTGACAAAATTAATTACAATTTTGCCTAATCTGAGGATTTTGATAGTCTGATTACGGTGAGAATAATGCTAGTATTCACTGTCACACAGGACAGAGGGTTATACATAAGACAATAGGTCTAAACTGTAGGCTTGAAGCAAATATATATCATGGTTACAATCAATGTTTTAATATTTGGATATGTGAAAACAACTTTCTATTGTGCACTGCCACACAAGGGCAGGGATGGGTTCATAAGTGATGCAGCTTAGAAGTAATATAGATAAAAATTGTTCTTCATTCTTTAAAATGGACAAGCAAATTTGGGTAAATTGTTAGGATGTCCAGAACACCTGAGTCAATAAAATAGTTACACAGTTGGTGGTACAAGAGGCCAGGAGGTCTAAAGTCCTTCACGGTTTATTAGTTTATAAGGGGATAGCGCGAACGCAGTCCCCTGCTAACAAAAATTTCGCACCCGAGTTAACCACATTTGGGTTAATCGCAAGGGTCAGCGCCGCCGGAGTGCAATGGCGAGCCTCGCCCTGGGAAAACCGCCTTCGTGATCACGGTGTCTCCTGTGCCAGGTAAGTATGAGTCTTCTGCCCGCCTCGCAGCCCCAACCACGCTACGCTGCTTACCTATGTCGGGCAATACTAATATTATGGAAAACTGTTAAGTTTACTTAATTAAACAAACTTTCCTTTATAACAGTCTCATTTTTGTTTATGAATTGCTTAAAATTATATTAGTAATATGTAAATATATATGAAAACTATAAATGACACTGAATTTTTAAGTAAAAGTTAGCCTTTGAGGAGGGAAGAAGGCATCTTTGAAAACGCTATTATTGCGAACGTGTTAAATGGCTATGATATTGTAACATATAATTAAAAAGGGAGATCGTGTCGTTTGTTATACTCGGCATATATACTTGTATCACAAGTTATTTGTTAATAACTTGCACAATTGTGCTGGAATTAGTTTTAGTGAGATGGTCGCTCAAGTTTCCTTATAAGACAGAGAGAAAACTATGTTTATCGAGGACTAACTGATTTATTTAACCTAATCTTATTTTATTTATTTTATTTATTAATATATATACAAGAAGTTACATTGGGTTTATGAGAATATAAGCATGAGGTTTTTTTTTTAGTTTAGTTCATTTATTATGCACCCCATACCCATCTTGTGGGCGGTAGTGGAAAGGATTACAGAGGAAAAAAAAAAAAAAAAAAAAAAAAAAAAAAAAAAAAGGCACATAATGGGCTCAGGGACTGAACCCCACAATTCATTTAGCTAAACAAGTTACAATCTTGGTGAGCTAGTTACAAAATTCATGGGGGGCGGTGTGCAGGACAAACATACCAATTGTGACACTAGCTCTCCACATATGTCAGTTCCTTAATTTAGAAACTTTACTTGTGGTTGATCTCGAACCCATTTATGAGGTGACGACTTATTGTACAAGCATGATATGTTCACATTCTTGTAAAAGTTGCGTTGGGTCGGATGTCATTGTCTGTAGATGTGGATGGGTGTGTGTGTTGGATCAGATCCGGAGATGGGTTGGAATACTTGGGTGGTGAAGAATTTATTCGGGAATCGGTCCAGTATCTTTTCCAGTGTATTTTCAATGTGAGTGACAAGTGTTTCAACAAGACCTGTACTCATTTGTAAGTTTTGTGGGAGAGGATTGGACCCTGGGGATGCACGATGATTAGCGACAGACATATCAGGTACATGCAAAGGTTGTGGTTGAGTGGGTGATATAGTGATTGATGACGGACTAAGTTAGGTTGCTTCAATGCATTAATGTATTGCATGTTGTTGGTGGGAAGAGTCTTAATAATAGTTTTTGCTGCTATGTATGAAGGACATTGTTTGAATTTAACGTCATGATAGCCACCACAGTTTGCACTCGCTGCCGGCGCCATTGCTAGCTGGCCGCACACGGATTTGTTCCCGGAAAAACTCACGATTCTGAGCACCCATCAGCTCCATTCATCGCGGTTTTGTGAGGAAGAATACATCAGTACTCCAAGACCCAGACAATATCTTGTTTTGAAGGAAACAATTCCGATTTCGTCTACAATTGACGGAGAAACAACGTTGTTGATTACCTGCTGCCCAGCTGACTGGTATTCTGCGCAACCCAGTACGCAGGCGACCCAAACTCTCGTACCGCACTTTTTTTTTTTTTTTTTTGAGGACCGTATCACTGACCAGGTCACTTAGAGTCCTACCCTGAAGGGCGAGGCGATACCCTGTGGGCAGCGCCACAAGGGGGCACCTCAGACGGTGTACTGAGCCTGAAAGGGAAAGGTAGACCAAACAGCTCATTTAGGTGTTAGGTATCTCTGATTCCACCTGGGGGAATCATTCTACGACCTCCGTTGGAGGGGAATGAATTTCTCCAGGCCTAGGAGTGTCTCAGGCATTAGGTAGGGCAATGATTCGGTCCTCACTACGCGGAGAGAGTCATGGGGAAGGCTAAGAGAAAGAGGAAATGGAGGCAGCTTTCAGACGAGGAGGGACAGTGGACCGAAGTGCAGCAGGCACAGAAGAAAACTGCCATCGAGGCTTCACCACTTGCTTCTACCAGCAAGACAGCAGACGTAATGGACCTAGAGAAGACAGCATCAGTCTCACACCAGCCAGTGTCAGACAATGCTTCTCTGTCCACAGCCCAGCCACAGGACGACAGTATGAGACAGGAGAGGACAGCACCAGTCACACACCAGACAGTGTCAGACAATGTACCTCGCTCCACAACACAGCCACAGGACAACAGTATGAGACAGGAGAGGACACCATCAGCCTCACACCAGACATCGCCAGACTCTGCACAGCTTCCAAAATTCAAGATAATGCAGACAGACCACTTTCCTACAGCATATGGAGTACTAACGGCAATGGAAAAAGAACAACCAGAGCTCAAACTTTCCATTACAGTCAACCTGAAAGGAGAAATAATAATAACACCACAAGACCAACAGACTGCAAATTACTTAGAAAAAGTAAGAGTCCTGCAAGGGAAACCTGTATGCTTGGAAAAGCTGGACCCTTCAGAAAGACGCACACGAGTCGTGCTTTTGGGATACCCAATCGACTTTCCCCTGGATCCAGTACTAGAACACAGGCAAATCCTGAATGCGGAACGATGCCGCACAAAAGTGGACAAAGCAGCGACACGTCAGGTTCTGGTGACCGTCATGGGACATGTGCCAGAAACATTCAGTCTTGGAAATTGGGGAACATACCGACAGAGACCATACGTCCCAGAACCCCTGCGCTGCTTCAGGTGTCAGAAATACGGCCACCATCAGTCACGCTGCACCGGACAGGAGAGATGCGGAGTGTGCAGCCTGAGACATCCAACCAAAGACTGTATAGCCAAGCACAAGGCAAACCAGGCCACAACAGCCAAATGTCCAAATTGTGGAGGCAAACATCATGCCTGGAACACAACCTGCTCTGCACGGAAAGAAAAGTGCAGACAGCTCAGGCCAGGATAAACACACAGACCAGCACCACATACACCAACACCAACGTCTGGAACACTCGTACACAGCCACAACAGACACTCACTCTCACAGAGCAAAACTTCCCGAATCTATTAATTCCAAATCAGAAAATACACAAAAGTGCTGCAGAAATACAGCAAATGCAAAAGAGCAAAAAACAATTACTTTCGGAATCAACACAACAGATATACAGTTTTACCGAGGTCCAACTGAAAAACATCGTGAAGATCATGGCAGAGACCATTATCAATTGCCTACAGATGACGCAGAACGCCTCACAGCAACAGACTCAAGAAATCACTTGTGTGATAATGGACAAGATCGTGCAGCAGACCACAGTTACACAAGAAATAGACAGTCTGAGACAAGACGGAGCACAAGAGGACAAACAACGCAACATGGACATACAGACTTCCAACAACAGTCCGGTAGTCAAGACACCAGAACATCAACATTTACAAAAGCAACTGCAAGAAGCAGTGACCACCCAAGATCAACAGAATCTTACAACACAAGAGACAGACAACAACAGCCAATGCAGTCTGATATGCAACAACACCAACAAAGACGTATTGAACAGCAGAGATGCACAGGTTCCGACAACACAAGAAACAGCCACGAGCAATCAATGCAGTCCGACATGCAGCAATACCAACAACAAAGTGATGGACCACAGTTATGCACAGATTCCAACAACGCCGGGGATGACCACGAACAATCAATGCAGTCCGATTTGCAGCGACACGACTTGCGAGGTGGAGAATATAGAGGTCGATCCCGAAGAGGAGGTCTACTAGCACAGGCAACACCAACCGAAACCGTCGTCTGGCCATTACGATACTGCAGTGGAACATACAAGGTCTTGGAAATAAAAACCACACACTTCAGGAGGCTGCAATCAGCACGAAAGCAGATATAATCGTTTTGGAAGAAACTCTTTTCCCAGCCACGAAATCCTTCAGATTAGCTGGATATCAGCACTATGTTATACCGTATGAGCAGGGGAGACAAAGAGGATTAATGACCCTAGTCAGGAACACAATACCTAGCAAGAAAATAGACCCAGTTTCCTGTGGGAAACTGGGTCTAGTAGAGGTATTAGCAGTAACAGTGAATATGGCTAATATTGAGCTCCTCATATACAACGTTTACAAGCCCCCTAGACGTAAACTAGAAGCAGAGGCAGTGCTTGCCTTGGCCACGCAGGAAAATGTAATTATTGCTGGGGATTTTAATGCTCATCATCAAGAGTTAGGTGCGACTGGGCCAGCCAATGCAGATGGGCGCCATTTAGCTGCAGCTCTGCGAGAAGTACCTGAAATTACACTTCTCAACACTGGGGAACCCACTCACATTCTAGGAGGTTCCCTTGATCTTACATTAATCTCAACAGCACTCAAGCATCAGGCGAAGTGGGAAGTAGACCCGGTGATCACCAGTGACCACTATGCTACTGTCACGACGCTAAACATAGAACGACCTACTGCACAACCTAGGTGGAATTTAAGAAAGGCCAATTGGAATATATACCAAGAAGAACTTGAAAAATGGTATGCAACATACACGCCAACTGAGGATTTGAACATACACGAGACCAATCTGCAGGAAGCCATTGCAGCTGCTGCAAACAAAGCTATTCCAATCATTATCACAGGAAACACAAAACGAAAGAACTATTGGTTCTATAGTAATGAAGTTAAAGAACAGAACCACAGAGTCAACATCTTCAGAAAACATCTAAAGAGAAACCCCACACCAGAAGGAAGAACTCTGCTAAGAGCGGTGATATCTGAAGCAAGACGAGTTTCTAGAGAAGTAAAGGAGGCAAGATGGTTTGAGTGGTGTCAAACTCTAAATGAACATAGTAGTCTTGGCAAGATATGGGGTCAGATTAAAACTATATCAGGTCGACCAGCCCGACCACAGGCATGTATTCAACCATTGCAGGAGGCTGAGAGACTTGCTCTCCAATTTGCAGAAAGAACAGCTTCATATCAGCTTCCTGCAATGGTCCGAAGGCAGCAAGAACAATTAAAACAAGAGAGGTTGACAGTCATTCATGAGAGCATAGCTATAAATGACGAATGTGACTGTCCCTTCACCAAACAAGAACTAATCAGAGCCAAAAAAGGTGGTAAGGACACTGCACCAGGTGCTGATACCATTACATACTCAATGATCGCACATGCAGGTCCTGCTGGAGAACAAGGAATATTGGACGTCATCAATGCATCTTGGCAGCAAGGCAAACTACCGACCTCTTGGAAGAAAGCAGACATCATACCGATTCCTAAGCCGAAAGAACCTGGCAATTACAGACCCATTTCATTAACATCATGCATTAGTAAAACTGCAGAACGGATGGTCTTAAATAGGCTACTGTGGAAGACTGGAGACCTTCATAAACACATATTTGGCTTCACTAGAGGAGTAGGTACTGCCAACTGCATAGCAACATTACTAGGAACAGTTAACTCAGGTCCAGCTATAGTGATCTTCCTTGATCTAGAAAAAGCATTCGAACTTGCAAGCCCGCAAGCAATTTTACACACCTTAGTTAAAAAAGGTGTAAAGGGAAATGCTAGCATGGATTCAAGATTACCTAAGTCACAGGAATGCCAGAGTAAAGTTGCAAGGACAAGTGTCGGACTACCACCTGCATGAGAATGGGACTCCACAAGGAGGAGTCCTCAGTCCTAGTCTTTTTAACATCCTTATGGAAAACCTTGTTACCATGACATTTACAGAAGGGGTAAATTGCTAAGCTATGCTATGCTGATGATATAGCATTAGTTATCACGGTCCCTCACTTCTAAATAAAGCACAAGGCGTTAGATAAGTAACATCGGAATGCAGCGTTTTGGGGCTAAAAATATCTGCACAGAAGTCTAAGGCAATGAGACTAGGCGGCAACACTCCAGACAGGCACCTACGCATTCAAGACATTAACCTTCAGTGGGTTACACAATATCAATATCTCGGAGTGTGGATAGATTTTAAATGACTTTCAACAAGCAGATTCAATATCTAAGGAGAAAGCAAAATCACGACTAAATATAATGAGAGCAATCACAGGGCCCCGTCTAGGAGCGGGACACAAAGTGTTAAGAATGTTTTACATACACGCCGTTCGTTCCCTAGTTGATTATGCAGCGCCTGCCTTACTCACTCTTTCTCCTGGCCAGTGGGCAAACGTTGAGGTTATTCAAAACGATGCATTGCGAATCATAACAGGAGCTCCCAGATGGACTAAAATACTGAACCTAACTAGAAACCAAGCTAACGTCGATTGAAATAAGGGTAAAAGGGATCGCTGCGTGCATGCTGACCAAGATATTGACTAGACCTAGAATCAGTTCACTTAAAGATATAATCACTGGAGCACTAACTCTGGACAGAAGAGCCTCCAATAGCAACAGGTGGACCCATTGTGCGATAAACACCATCAATACATTCGATATAACAAACACAGTCACTGAGAAGGGTGTCGACGAAATACATGCAGACTTTGTTATGCAAGCCCCTTGGGAATCTCCGCCAGCAGACTTTAAGATTATGGTTATTGAAGGAAAAAAGAACCAGACAAATCCTCATCTGCTACGTAACATTGCACAGATGCATATAGAAGCAAACATGGCATCCGACAGCTTTCACTTACTTCACAGATGGGTCAGTAGACCAGCAGGGACAAGAAACTCTGATTCTGCTATTGAGTTCAATAGTTTCTTCTCTTCCATTGGGTCATCCCTTGCAAATGATATTCCTTCTTCCAGTACTGAGGTTAAGGACTACCTTTCAGGTAACTATCCACTCTCTGTACCTAAAGCCTACTAATTCCACTGATGTCAATGATATAATAATCCTTTCCCTTAAAACCAAGTCTAGTGCCCTTGAGGAGATTCCGACATTAATTTACAAAAAAGCCTCCAGATCCTTAGCCCCTGCAATTACATGCTCTTCAACAAGTCACTTGAAACTCCAAACCTTCCCAGATATTCTAAAAAAAGCGAGAGTAACCCCTGTCCACAANCAGTGCTCGTGAGATCTTAAATTCTCGATGGAGGAGGCAATTGTTTCGAGTGTGACAGCTTGGAGAAGAGCAAGATTCTCATTATCTCTCTTGGTGACAGGTGTGTATGTTACTTGAATGATGAGGTACAGATAAAGAGGAATATCAGAGACAGGTAAATTACACTTAAAAGGAATGTTGAATTTAATGAGATTGTAGGCATTGTTGCTCAGCCATTTATCATAAAAGGAGTGAGTTGGTATGTCGGCACCAGTCAATAGGGTGTTAACAGCACTAAATAATTTGTCTATGAGCAATGCAGGAGATGTAGGGTCTCTCATGACTTTAAGGCAAAAGGTAGTGTTGACTTGCATGATTCTCTCAAGTATGGTTGGAAGCTTCAGTTCTTCCCTCATGTTGATGATTCTTGTGCATCTTGGGGCACCAAGAATTATCCGTATGGCCTCATTCTGTACTACTTCAAGTTTGTCCAACACAGAGGAGGGGAAATTAATTAAGTGCAAATCATTATAATCAACGAGAGATCTAACAAACATCATATAGAATGGTCTAGCATATTTAATATTGATACCAATATTCTTAACAGTAAGTGTTTTCAATGGTTTTAGTCTTTCTTTTAACCTACGGTGTAGATCATTTACAACGTCACTGTTAATACCAACTCCAAGGTATTTGTGCTGCCAACACGTTTCAATGTTCTGGTTGTTGACCTTTAAAGTTATAGGGACATGAGATTTCTCTTGGGGATTGAGAACTCTGGATTTAATTATAGAGATAACAAGACCACATTCAATGCTTTTAGCAGCAAGTGAATCTAGTAGAGCTTTCAGTCTAGTTTGGGTATTTGCAACAATGCATATGTCATCCGCATAACAGATGACGGCTTCGTCAGGTAATGTGGGAATATCAATTGTTAATTTGTGCATCAGAACACTGAACAGTGTAGGACTTAGCACTCCACCCTGGGGTGTACCCAACTCAAATGGCGCACAAAGTTTACTTTTGACCCCCTTGAAAAGGACTCAGGCGGTTCTGTTACTCAAGTAACCCCTGAGCCATGTCAACAGTCTTCCCTTAACTCCAAAAGAAGCTAGTTGTTCTAAGATTATTTCTCTGTTGCATCAAAAGCAGTTTGGAGATCAATGAATGCCGCCTGAGAGCGTGGTCCCTCTTTTGATAAAATGTTCAGCAAAGCAAGTTTGTGTGCTTCTTCCAGGAAGGAAACCATACAGGTTAGGGGCAAGGTGGGGCTTCATTTGAAACATTAGTCTGTCGAGGATAATTCTCTCAAGAACTTTACACATGCACGACGTCAGAGAAATAGGTCTGAATTTTTGTGAATTAGGCTTGGGTATGGGTATTATGAGTCCCTGTGTCCAGCGGTCAGGTAAGACACCCTGCCTTAGACTTTGATTAAACAATTCTAGCAAAGGGCTATTTGGGAGCTCAGCAAGCACTCTCAAGGTATTGTATGTGATGCCATCCTCTCCAGGAGAGGTAGCCTTACCTTTCTTGAGTGCATTTTTAATTTCAAAGAGGGGGATATCAGAGTTATCATCTGGCTCTATTCCACTACAGGCAATTTCAACATTGAAGTTACGATTTATTTTGGTACTAGCCAGATGGTGTTGTACATCTAGGGGCAGGCTGCTTATACTAGCAGTGCTTGCATATTGCTGAAGAAGCATGTCGGCACAGTCTAAAGGTGAATAGTGATCAAGTTGACGACTGCTAGCATGAGAAATCTTTTTAATTTTATTCCACATTTGGGATGAGGATGTTGCATGATTGATGCCTTGTAAAAATTGTTCCCAGTGCTGATTATTCACCTGTTCCTTCAGCTCTCTAAACTCTCGGCTGGCTTTAAGAAATATGTTGAGGGTGTCAGCTGTTTTATGTTTTTTTTATACTGCTCAGCTAAGAAAAGAACTCTGTCATGCAGGGGCTTAAGACGTGAATCAGTGAACCACCTCTGTCCCTTCCTCACTGTTTTAGGTCTTGTGGATTTTACAATATTGTCATAAAAAGCAGTTACTTCAGTGACCAGGTCCTCGTATAATGTGCTGACGGTAGAAAAAAAAGTAAGTGTTATACCATTCGGAAATGCGGAATTAAAAGTGCATGTGTACCTCACCTCAACACCTCAAACACACACAGAGAGGCACCAACACAAAACGATAATAATAAAAATAATAATAATACGAATGGAATACAAGTATACAACAAACAAAAATAAAATCACAAGGGCAAAACACGACAAAAAGCATGAACCCAGGCCGGGTCACGCCAACAGCCTGAAGGGCACTCAACACGACACAAACAAGTGCATAAACAGCATCATAAAAACATAGAACCACAAAACATAACATAAGAACATGACATCCACAACCAGACACACACACGAACCAAACCCTGGACCGCATAGGAACCGGACACGCATACACACACAAGCCACACAAATAAACCCACAACAACAAACCGGAGCACGCAGGAACCGGGAAACAAACCCGCCCCACCCACATACACACACACTCGACCCGCACCCCACAAATATGCACACAAAAGGAAACAACCCACAATACACAAAGGAATCATGAGCAAGGAATACATTTCTCAGAGACAGGACCATACGTCTCCGAAGCCCAAGGATACCTTCGCTTATAGGACTCCCAAATCAAATATTCCCTGTCGGTAGGGGGACGATCTCCTTGTCGGTAGGGGGACGATCCCCCTGCCGCCGTGGGCCCTTCATAAACTCAGTTATCACCAGATCAGGCGGAAACGGCCACTCCTTAAGCTCACCGACGCAAGTCGCATAACGAGGCTGGGGAGCGCAAACCACGTCCTTGGAGGAAGCAGACGACACTGAAGATGCATACGAGGGCTGCCGAGACGGCCGCGTCGCCGTACACACAGGAGCAGGGGACAGACGACGAGATGGTAACACCTCCACTGGGATTGCAGGAGACACTGAAGAGATGGCCGGAGACGAAAGAGGCGTCGAGCCCGCAGCCGATGAAACGGGGAACGAAGAAGGGGTTACAGAACCCCCAGAGCGAGCAGCCTTTTTCAACACCACCACCAGGCCACCCCGCTTACCACGAACCTCAGCAGGGGGAACCACCCCCACGAAGAACCGGAGCCATCCGGCGCAGGCGACGCACCCGAAGCAGGATCCGCAGACACCATACCTGAAGTGGAGGCCGAAACACCGGCACCGGCATCCTCAGGCAAATGCACTCTGCCACCACCGTAGTATGCAATGCAACTGGAGCCACCCGCCGTTGCCGGCAGATCCACAATCGTCGAAGTTGACAACGTCTGCCCATGCAGAAGAACGCCGGGAACGCTTAGGCTCTGCCGCACATGATCAGACCCGGAGGCTGACTCAGAGACTTGCGCAACACAAGCCGGGCGAACCGACGCACATCGTAGAACGGCAGCATCCTCAACCACATGGGGCACCAGGCCAGGGACAGGAGGAAGCGCCGGATCCACCCCATCACCCAGCACAGCCGGAACAGAAGGAGAGGTGGGGGACAGGGACAGGGCAGACGAACTGGAAGACGGGGGATTCGAGCAGAAGGCAGTCGGAAGAACCCCAGGGACACCAGCCGGAGCAGGACGATCACCAGGCAATGACAACCTCTGGAGGAGAGGCGAAAATAGGGGGCGCATCAGGCGGCGCAACAGGCGACACAGGGGGCACATCTGCAGCTGAAGAGACGTCCACATCCACCGAATCCTCCTCCACAGGAAGCGGCGGAAAATCCTCCTCACTGAAGAGGTTCACGGGCACAACGGCAGGCGCAGAACAGTCAACAGCCTGATGACCCAAGAGGCCACAACGATAACACGTCCGAGGCTGGCGGGCGTAAAACACCCGAACGTTGTAACCCATAAGACGCACAGAGGACGGAATATCGTCCCGGAGCCTCATGCCCAGGGTGCGAATGTTAGTCCTCACACCCTTGAGTGGACTGGAAGACACCACGTTCACCCTCACACTAACCACTGTGCCAAACCGGCCTAAGTACCGCTGTAGCAGACCCTCCGGAAACTCCAATGGTGCCCTATGTACACTGACGTAAGTGAGGGCACCACTCCGATCAGAGGGAGTCACAGTGCCCGCACCATCCGGCAGGGATAAGGTCCGCCCCTCGTATCGACGGAGAAAGTCTCGATACGCCAACTCCTCCGTGAACTTCACTATCGCTCGACGTGCCGTCACCAGCTCGACTCCATAAATGTTTATCACAGGGACATGAAGCAAATCACACACCAGCGCTATCTCCGGGAACCCATCCCGTCCAGAAAATTCGAGGCCCACAGACTGAGCCCACACTACAGGGGGAAGAGGAACCCCCATCTTGAACTCCACGTCAACACAGGCGGGCAGAGACACACACGCCCCCAATCGGCCAAACTGGCAAACAACCACCAACTGCCGGAGAGTGCAGGGAACGTCCACCCTCCACGACAGCTAGCAGTTCACTCCCCATCTTTAGAACTGGTGTTACTCTTGCCTTTTTAACGATATAAGAAAAAGTTGATGCTACAGAAATTTGTTGAAATGTAGTGCTATGGTTGGTGTAGGGACTTGCGCAGCACTTTTGTATATAAAGGTTAGTATTTCATCAATGTCACCAGATTTGGTTTTGAGTGAGTTTTGGTTATAATGTTTGGGTAACTGATTGACAAAAGTGTTGGGAGTTAGGATAGCTGCCGGTGAGGTATGTAGTAACCTGTGTCTAGGTCTCTTGAATATGTCTGACAAGGTTGCCAGACCTTGATGAAAAAAAACCATTAAATTCGGTAACTTTCTAAATCAGTTACCAGTGTATTATCATTGTGGGAACCGATCTGTGAGATTTATATTTAATTTATATGAATTTATATAGAATTTATATTTCGATAGCAATTTGTATGATGTTTGGCGGACTGTATTTCTGCAATATTCTCACAAATCGATTTCTTGCACATTAGGTGGGGTTTATATTAAATTTGTAGCGAGTAATCCTTATACTCGCTCCATTATCTCATTATCTTAATAGCATAATTAAATAACACTAATTATAGAAGCTACAATCCTTTCCCCAATTACAGGTAATACTCTTCTCACCTTGTTGGAGGGAGCTGAGGTGTAATCACCATATATGCAAGCGATTTGGTGAATATCAAACAGTACAATCTCCAGTCAAGAATGTAGTACTCGGCGTGGGCAGTTCTAATCGGCCCAAGACGCTACAGCTTCGACACAGAGCAGACAGCAGACTACGACCGCATCCAGCTACAACGCTCTCGCTCCCCGAGTTCAGACACTCGCAATTCTCAATCGAGCCGCCACGCTCTCCCACATAGAGCTCCACGACTCCGGCCTCACTCAGCTCTCTGCTCTGCTCCAGGCTTCGTCTCAACGTCTACGACACTGCTGTATCCAGGACTACTAAATAAATATGAAACTCACTAAGCACTGTGTATCTAATCTACCCAACAACATAACATAAAAGTGCATTACAAATTTATATATACAGCTAATCAAACTACAGTATTAAACTACATACATTAGTAATAATAATTATGAGGCCTTATTGTATGGTAGGCTTAGTACACCAGGTATGAACAAAGGATGATGTCACCAAATAATTCTCGTGGGAGGCTAGTATCTACCACCCCTGTACTGATGTACCAAGATTAATTTTTGCTTCCTCTTCTATACTTGGTAAAAGGACACTTGCTGTAAAGCCGGAATCCTATAAATGACAGCTATATCAGAGAAAATACTGTATATTATATAAGATAAGAACCAAGGAGTAATTACCTGGATTGAGTCGTTGCCTCATGTTCTAACCAGAATAATCCTATCTACCTAACATTAACCGGCCAGAAATGATTAGATAGGATTTCGTAAAGACACTTCGCTTGTTTAGATGTTGACTGTGTGTTGATGATGGTAAAAGCACTAATTTGATCTTCATAACACTTCGTCCAAGAGAGAATTATAGGAGCTGAACTCGCTCCTGCGACTCTGTTTTTTACAATTGCTGACCTCCCTCGCACCTCTGACGCCTGGCTCCTCTGTCCAGATGTCAATAATTGCTTGAAAGGTCACATTTACTCTATTTTGGTACTGATAATTAAGTTAATTCAAATGAGATATTTTTATGATATTAATAAGTCTAAAGATTACGGTATTCAAATTAATTCCTAACAGAATAGCTGGTGGCAATGCACTATAGCACAATGTGGCAATGATGTCTCGTTTTCTATTGACGGAAATTTCCCCTGTGCTACGACTTCTATGAGTGAATATAATATACAACACAGCAGAAATATTATCTGCTTATTGTATTTAATATTAGCAAATGGTGTTGGGTTTTCCGACAACCATCTTTGAAGAGTTTGATCTGCTTGTTATGCACGTGTTACTTGGCATCTACAATGTTGATGGTTCGTCATGTGCTTTTCATATTTCCTTTCGGTCTTTTAAATCTTTTTACTAGTTTTTTTTTTGTATCTAAGCCAATCCTATATTTTTTCCATATTCATGTTTCTTGCTAGTTGTTTTAAGTACAACATTATGAGCAATTTTTTTGTCAGTTACTAGTTTTGTGAGAATGTGTTGTAGAGGCTCAGGGTTGTGATGAGGAAGATGTCAGTAATGAATTTATATTATAAGTATTATTTAATTTATATTTCAGTTTACACGGCAAAGCTCATTTATGAGGTTGTTTATTGCTGTTCGTTGTGTAGTCTGAAGGGTTTCTTTGTATCCAATGGTGTTTGTCTATGTTTACTAAGGTAGGATAGTAGGCAGGAAGGTAGGATAGTAATCAGGTTCATTCAGTGATTATGCCAGAGGTGAGAGGTGCNTAAAACTCTGTTAAGTGTTTTCAGGTTACAGTTGTGTGTGTGTAAACTAACGTCTTTGAAAATGTAATACGTTATTATAAAACGCGTTGAAGCGTCGCGTCAGACTAGAAATAAAAATGAATTTTGTTGAATTGATTTTTTCAATTACCATCAACAGTAAAAAGAAACATAAGAAATATTGAGAACATTCGTGTTAGAATTATTAATCTTACTTTTTCGGTCATATTTAACAACATATGTTTACAAGAAAGACTGCTACCAATATATATATATAATATCTATATATCTATATATATATATATATATATATATATATATATATATATATATTATATATTGGTGGGTTGATGTATGTTGTTTTTTAGATGATGTATTAGAGGTTGTGTAGTGTATGTTGTATTATACTGTATAGTGTATGAGAGGAAGGGCTTGCTTGAAAGAGTACAGGTATTATTCAGGTCCTTTTCCTGTGATCATACGTGCAGAGAGGAGACGAGAGCCGAGTAATGTTGTGTTGCAATCTGGCAGCGTCATATTATAAAGTAATTGTTTACTTAAACTATTTAAGAAGGATGTGATTTTAGTTATCATTTAGAATATGTATATATCGTGTTAGTATGAGTGTGTCTGGTTAAGAATAGTTTACTTTCGTATGTAGTGTATTTATTAGAGAATGCATCTGCCAGTGGTAACTCTGTGGGAGTAGCCCAAAGGAACGCTTGATGAGAGCCGTGGAGTATGGAGCTGCGAACATCTAAGTTTAGTCTAGTAGTATTTCTATTTGTTCATGTCCCTGGTTATTATATTTATCTGAGTAAAAAGATAACATAAGTATAAGCCATTTATATTAATGGTTGTGTGTGATCATGAGCCAGTGTAGATTGTCATATAATTCTTCAGTTCATATATTACAATTTTTACTCATGTTTATGTCCGTTCCCTCATTGCCATACTGGTGCTAACTTTATAAATCAGAGGGATTTGAGGGGATCATACCTTTGAGAAAGTAAAACGTGTTAGGCCTGAATAATAGGTATTCCTGTGAGAGGCACGACCCTTTGTAGATGCTGGAGGTTGTAACATGCACTTGCTGCAGATGAACTCTGGTAGCCACTTCAGGGACATCTTTTAATATGGTTCCTCAAGTGGACCATTTTACAAAAGGACGATTTTGGTCCAGGTCCTCTTGTAGGATTATACAGTCTTCCACTGTATTATCCATAATTTTTTGCATCATCAGTGAACATTGAGAGAAGGAATCTATCCCCCACTGGTAAAATTTCATATGGATTCGGAATTTACCACAGAACTGACCGTTGTGGGAATGCCAGAGATAATATCCCTGTGAAGGAATGGTGGTCTGTCAACTCGACTTGAACCACATAGTTGCAATTACATGTGTATTGTGCATTGGTTCTTACCCTTGTTACCACAAGTACTTAAATGTACTGTTATGAACCCCCATGTAACTTCATGATGTAGGTCTGCCCCCACACACAGTTATATCCCACCTGGTCATAGAGACGAGTCAGGAAAATTAAATAGTACAAACAACCGTCATTAAATGTGACCAAGGAGGAGATAATTCACGGATGACCATCTTTGATAAAAGTTGGAAGTGAGAGGTTGGCTGTATGTGACATCCCGTGTGCATAAATGACGTCATCGCGGAGCATTTCGCGTGCAAAGGTCTTAAGACGTCACTTGTCGTGAGAAAGTCTGAAGAGAAGGACGCACGTCATCGCTCCAGAGGAAGAAAGTTATTTGTGCCTTATGAAGAATTTGTGAAGAGCTTCGTGAGTGAAGTGTGAGGAAGCTGTGGAGGGCGATTGGTGACCTATCTCTTAAACAGTGACAACGAGTAAGGGCGACCTGAAGCCAGTTGGGTGGTCGTGCCCTGAGGAACCACGGTGGTGAATCCTGCAAGAAGACTTGTTAAGCACGTGTACCTGATTGGCACCTGTGCCGTGACCCTTCTCACGCAAGTCAAGATTGAGAAGAGCCGATTAGTGGCAGTCAAATGAGAGTTGTGTGGGCGACTTAGCAGAGCGCAATGTTTGGACGTCGTGCGACGAGCGTCGCTATCTCCATATTTTGTGGTACAAGCTTAGTATACTGCCATCTGCTGCTTGTTGCAGTGAGATCGTGAGCCCAGCGATCTTGATAGTGTTTATGAACGTAGATACTTTGTGGAGATAATGAAGTGATATAATGAGTTTAATGTGAATTGATATTATTAAGGCGGGAGCAACGCACGCTCACTCGGCCGGGTCAGGTAGTGACTGAGGGGAGAGCCCCCCAGAGAGTCGAGGTTTTCGGAGTGGACTCGTCCAGGTAGGGAGTACCCCCCAGTAGAGGCCAGCGCAGGAAAATAGAATTGTGAGAAGAATTTTGTTTAATGAACGTTATTGTGTTTCGATGGGAGGATATAGTTTTTATATTGTGGAAGTGGATTTACAGGTTCATGTAAAATGATGGACGTTGATGTAGCAGTTGTACAACGTGGACACGATTTGTCATTAAGTGATGTAGCAGTGATATAGAAGCTGCAAGAGAATCTACTTAATTTGAGGACCGACTGATGGATGGTCCCAGTAGTGATTCCAGGAAGATCAATCCCATAGAGGAGACGATGTGTAGCGAGAGTAGCAGATCTTCCAGATGAGATACAGAGGGTTATGAGAGCAACAATATAATGCTTGAGAGGTGGATGGATTCATGTGGTATGCCTGACACAATGAAAGGTGAGAGCGTTGATTTTATTGATGGTGTTAAATTCATGTACTCAGCCCAGACCAGACGGCGACGACATGATTGAGTCAATGGGTTGCTGAAGAGAAGCAGGCAGCTGCCTAGCAGAGACAAAGATGGGTATTGTTTATAGGGAAGAGTGATTATATTTATGTACAAACATTATCTGAACTTCCCAGTTATTCTTTATTATTTATTGTTTCTAATAATGTTTGTATGTTAGACAAGCGTGTTTGACCTTGTCCTGGTGAGGATTTCTAAGAGAGATGAGAGAGAGAGAGAGAGAGAGATAGAGAAGAGAGGAGAGAGAGAGAGAGAGAGAGCAAACATTGCAAGCCAGACGACAGCATACAGACACAGAAAAGGGAACTAGAAGGTCACCCTAAGACTAGGAGAGTATAAGTCATGGTGGCTCAGTTAGGGTGTGTGTGTACTCATGACAATAGACCAGTTCTGAGGCGAATCCCTAATAGTATGACGTTGAGCCCCTTCTCCATATTTAAGTTCATTACCAGGTGACTCTCCAGTGTGCTCTGTTGGTGTTAGTAGTAGAGATGGTGAAAGCAAAAAATAGACTATTTTTATTTTATTTTATCTGCTCTCCCTGACGAGGTGAAGCCCATGGTAAAAACTGGATGAGACCTGAGAGTGTTCAGGGGGATCTAATAGTACTCACCCCAACCTGTCCTCTTACCATTACGTCTGAATTGGCCGTTTGCCCATGACGAAAATGTGTAACAAGAAAATGAAAAAAAAAAATAAAAATAAGTCCATGAAGTGCTTGCAGGGTCAATGTTGGCTTCTAGCTCCCACCTTTCGAGTGGATTTTCCTGTTCAGTTTGGGATCTAAGCTCTATGGATCATAGGTGTCTGTGGATCGCTTAATTTATAGTCGAGATGTAGCATGTGTGGTGACATACATCGTCAGATTATACAGACGGCAGTTTATACATCTCGCCTATATAATCATGGGTGGATCCCACTGCCATCACTTTAGTTGCAGATTGTTGCAGGTAGCAGAAGGTTAAGTTCTGAACCTCACCTTCCAAACAGTCGAGGTAACATATTCCTCTCTACTCCCAGTGACGTCAAAGTACCCACAGTTCACCCAATCATATGCGAGTGATGGTGGAAACTGCATTCTTATTGGTGTTCTGTGTGGAAGCTTCTCCATGACGAGACACGAGGTGTGAGCTCAGCCATCTCGCCCTTACCACCATCGCCTCATTCTCGTGGAAGCTTTCTGTGTGTCATGACGTGTACTCTCTTGAGCTCTTGAGCACCGTCCTCCTTGAAGCTACAAGTACTAACTCCAGACCGCATCTTGCTGCGAGACGACTCCCTCGCTTGTAGAGATGATCCCTATTCATCGATGGCCAAGAAGAAGTGATCATATAAACGTGTTGTGTGGTTGTGTTGAGTAAGTACTCTGGTAATTTGTGTGTACGCTAAAACATTTCCATGGTGCTAAAGGCAGCCAAGTGAACTTGGTGAATGTTCTTGACTACGCTTGGCGAGGTCATTCAGAGCAAGACCTCCCACAAACGGCCGGTTCTTGACTGCACACAAGTTTGTGACAGTATTTACAACACATGTCTGATATATGCATGCCAAATTACTCCCGAGCATCATTTTAAGCGCTTAATTGTCTTTTGTATACAGCAGTAAGTTAGGCAGCTGTTTACTCCTGGAAACGTTCCATGACGTAACGACATTATACCCATTTCCATGTATACATTATTTCCATTTCATGTTTAATAAATCAGATGTTAAGCACATGGTGTTTCAGGAAATCCCTTCTTCCTTATATTTGCAAACTTGCAGTATCGGTCCATAAAAGGATCCTCCCCCTATACTAGCACCACATCATATCAATTTGATGTTACCGATCTCTCATTTCCCTGCACCACTAGATCGAGATCAGCATGACTATATCTAGCTAATCTTTTTAAGTTATTGTGCCGTTGTTTTAGGCATTTTACCTTGTTGATAACCCTAGTGAGCTACTTGCACGCCTGTCATAGCTTAGCTGCACACACAGGTGCTCCAACATTAAAGTAATCTCAGACAATCCTGCCATTCTGAGCTCTCTTCTTGCACTGTGACTCTCTGCTTCCTTAGCCTCTAGAAAACCTTCCCTATCACTCCTACCTGCTGCTCCATTTTGTGCACCAGTCTCCTCCTGGGTACCTGGCTTTCTGACTGTCCAAGACTATACAATTTGCCCACTCTTCTCCATCTTGTCTGATCTCACTCGCCGGCTCACTGAGCTCTCTCAAGTCTGCAAGGCAGGATTTGACATCCTTGATATCATGCTGGTGTTGTATGTTAAGTCTTTTCTCTCCAGATGTTCTACTAGCCATTTCCTAGTTCTTCTGTTCCATTACCTTGCATGGTATGCAAGTGAGGGACACAAGCGTGTAGTTTAACGCTTCCTGTCTGTTTCCTCTTTTGTATATTAGGAGAGGTACCCGGCAGAGCCCGGGTCTCTCTCCCCTTCCCACTCCCAGGTATCTTCTAGTCCCCTCTTCTTTCATCTCTCTCTCTCTCTATCCTCCCTCTCTACCCTTCTCCACCCTTGATTACCTTCAGGTGTTTTCGGGGCTTACCGTCCCCGCGGCCCGGTCGTCGACCAGGCCTCCTCGTTGCTGGACTGGTCAACCAGGCTGTTGGACGCGGCTGCTCGAAGCCTGACGTATGAGTCACAGCCTGGTTGATCAGGTATCCTTTGAAGGTGTTTGTCAAGTTCTCTTGAACACTGTGAGGGGTCGGCCAGTTATGTCCCTTATGTGTAGTAGAAGCGTGTTGAACAGTCTTGGGCCTCTAATGTTGATAGAGTTCTTTCTTATAGTACCTGTTGCACCTCTGCTTTTCAATGGGGGTATTCTGAACATCCTGCCATGCCTTCTGGTCTCGTGTGATGTTATTTCTGTGTGAATATTTGGGACCAGCCCCTCTACTATTTTCCATGTGTAATTATTATGTATCTCTCCCGCCTGCGCTCAAGGGAATACAGATTTAGTCTCTTTAGTCGGTCTCAATAGTTTAGATGTTTCTGAATGGATTCTAGGAGTAAAAGATCTCTGCACACTCTCCAGGTCAGCAATTTCCAGCTTTGAAAGAAGCTGTCATTGTGCGTGCAGTATTCCACTCTAGAGAGCACTAGCGTCTTGAAAAGTATCATCATCGGTATAGCATCTCTAGTGCGAAAGATTGGATAATAAGAACCTGTCATTTTTCTTGCAATTGTGACGGCTACTTTATTGTGTTCTTTAAGGGTAAGGTCTTCCGACATGAGTACACCCAGATCCTTTACATTGCCTTTTCGTTCTATGTTATGATTTGACTGTGTTTTGTTCGTAGTTTCCGTTGTTTTATATTTTCATTTTTTTCCGTAGCGCATGAGCTGGAACCTATCTTCGTTAAACACCATATTATTTTCAGTAGCCCATAGAAAGACCTGATTTACATCTGAAGGTTTGCAGTGTCCTCTATGTTGTCTACTCTCATAAAAATCCTGGTGTCATCTGCAAAGGATGATACAGTACTATAGATTGTGTCCTAGTCTATGTCCGATATGAGGATGAGAAAAAGTACTGGAGCAAGCACAGTACCCTGGGGGACTGAGCTCTTCACGTTGATGGACTGGATTTTATTTTGCTGACTATTACACATTGGGTTCTGTTAGTCAGGAAATTGTAGATCCATCTGCCTATTTTTTCGGTAATTCCTTTTGAACGCATTTTATGTGCAATAACACCATGGTCACATTTGTTGAAGACTTTTGAGAAATCTGTGAAAATTACATCAGCGTTTTGTTTGTCTTCCACGGCATCTAATGCCATGTCATAGTGGTTCAGCAACTGTGACAGGCAAGAGCGCCCCGTTCTTAAACCATGTTGTCCGGAGTTATGGAGATGCTGTGATTCCATGTATTTTGTGATCTTACTTCTTAGCACTCTCTCAAAGATTTTTTATGATGAGTGATGTTAATGCTATCGGTCTGTAATTTTTTGCCTCTGCCTTATTTCCTCCTTTATGGAGTGGCGCTATCTCTGCTGTTTTTGGTATGTCGGGGATAACACCCGTATCTAGGCTCTGTCTCCAAAGATGTGAAGGGCCTGTGATAGTGGTTTTTTACAGTTCTTGGTGAATATAGAGTTCCAAGAATCAGGGCCTGGTGCAGAGTGCATAGGCATACTGTTTATGGCTCCTTCTAAATCCAGTGGGAATAGGGTGACGTCTGATATATGATTTGATCTTGGTATCACATCCATGAAAAATTCACTTGGGTTATCAATCTTTAGTGTGTTTAGTGGCTCGCTGAAAACTGAGTCGTATTGCTTCCTCAGTAACTCGCTCATTTCTTTGTTGTCATCGGTGAAAGTTCCATCTCCCTTTCGCAGGAGCACGATACTAGATGTGGTTTTTTCTTTTGATTTTGCATAGGAAAAAATATTTCGGATTTCTCTCTCTTTCATTGATGGCCTTTTGCTCTCTTTGCCTCTCCTGGGTTTTATGATTTTGTGTAGCTTTAGTTCAATTGTTTCTATTTCTCTACCTAACCTTGGCCGTTCTTGAGAGAGGTTGCAACTCTCAAGTTTCCGCGATTCGTTTTCTTCACCTATAGAGGGAACGACGTTCCCGTTCCAATCTGCATCTCTTCCTCTTTTTTTCTTAGGATATGCGGTTTGAGCATATTTCTAGTGCTACTGAGCTTATTTTTTTCCAGGCACTGGTTCAGGCACTCCCAGTTGATCTGTTTATATTATGGAAGTTGAATTTGCTGAAATATCCGCCACCCGGAATCAGGACTGGTTTTGAAGGTCTATTCCCCATGCTTTGTCAGAACTTCAATTAAGTTGTGATCTGAGTAACAGGTATTTGTAATTATTATGTTCCTGATCAGTTCAACATTATTGGTGAAAATGAGGTCCAGTGTTCTCTCCTTCCTGGTTGGTTCTACTATTTGCTGGTTTAAGGCAAACCTGTCGCACATCCGTGCAGGTCATTTGCATGTGCCTGCTCATTTAGGCTACTTCCTGGTATTCTTTGATATAACTGTATTAGCCAGGGTTCTTCCATTTCAGGTGCCGTAGGTTGAAGTCCCCAGCAGGATGATGTTCGGGACTGGATTTGTGAGTTTTTCCAAGCAGTGTTCTATTTTCATAAGTTGGTCTTTAAACTGCTAATGATTTGCCTCCAGTGACTTGTATACNGGTTAGTATCCTGCACCACAAACATCACTAACAACGCTCGTGGGTTAGTATCCTGCACCACAAACACACTAACAACGCTCGTGGGTTAGTATCCTGCACCACAAACATCACTAACAACGCTCGTGGGTTAGTATCCTGCACCACAAACATCACTAACAACGCTTGGGTTAGTATCCTGCACCACAAACAACACTAACAACGCTCGTGGGTAGTATCCTGCACCACAAACATCACTAACAACACTCGTGGGTTAGTATCCTGCACCACAAACAACACTAACAACGCTCGTGGGTTAGTATCCTGCACCACAAAACAACACTAACAACACTCGTGGGTTAGTATCCTGCACCACAAAACATCACTAACAACGCTCGTGGGTTAGTATCCTGCACCACAAACAACACTAAACAAGCTGTGGGTTAGTATCCTGCACCACAAACATCACTAACAACGCTCGAGGGTTAGTATCCTGCACCACAAACATCACTAACAACGCTCGTGGGTTAGTATCCTGCACCACAACAACACTAACAAACTCGTGGGTTAGTATCCTGCACCACAAACATCACTAACAACGCTCGTGGGTTAGTATCCTGCACCACAAACATCACTAACAACGCTCGTGGGTTAGTATCCTGCACCACAAAATCACTAACAACACTCGTGGTTAGTATCCTGCACCACAAACATCACTAACAACGCTCGTGGGTTAGTATCCTGCACCACAAACATCACTAACAACATCGTGGGTTAGTATCCTGCACCACACATCACTAACAACACTCGTGGGTTAGTATCCTGCACCACAAACATCACTAACAACGCTCGTGGGTTAGTATCCTGCACCACAAACATCACTAACAACACTCGTGGGTTAGTATCCTGCACCACAAACAATCACTAACAACACTCGTGGGTTAGTATCCTGCACCACAAACATCACTAACAACGCTCGTGGGTTAGTATCCTGCACCACAAACACACTAACAACGCTCGTGGGTTAGTATCCTGCACCACAAACACACTAACAACACTCGTGGGTTAGTATCCTGCACCACAAACATCACTAACAACGCTCGTGGGTTAGTATCCTGCACCACAAACATCACTAACAACGCTCGTGGGTTAGTATCCTGCACCACAAACATCACTAACAACGCTCGTGGGTTAGTATCCTGCACACAAACATCACTAACAACGCTCGTGGGTTAGTATCCTGCACCACAAACAACACTAACAACACTCGTGGGTTAGTATCCTGCACCACAAACATCACTAACAACGCTCGTGGGTTAGTATCCTGCACCACAAACATCACTAACAACACTCGTGGGTTAGTATCCTGCACCACAAACATCACTAACAACACTCGTGGGTTAGTATCCTGCACCACAAACATCACTAACAACACTCGTGGGTTAGTATCCTGCACCACAAACATCACTAACAACGCTCGTGGGTTAGTATCCTGCACCACAAACATCACTAACAACACTCGTGGGTTAGTATCCTGCACCACAAACATCACTAACAACACTCGTGGGTTAGTATCCTGCACCACAAACATCACTAACAACACTCGTGGGTTAGTATCCTGCACCACAAACATCACTAACAACACTCGTGGGTTAGTATCCTGCACCACAAACATCACTAACAACGCTCGTGGGTTAGTATCCTGCACCACAAACATCACTAACAACTCGTGGGTTAGTATCCTGCACCACAAACATCACTAACAACACTCGTGGGTTAGTATCCTGCACCACAAACAACACTAACAACGCTCGTGGGTTAGTATCCTGCACCACAAACATCACTAACAACACTCGTGGGTTAGTATCCTGCACCACAAACATCACTAACAACACTCGTGGGTTAGTATCCTGCACCACAAACAACACTAACAACGCTCGTGGGTTAGTATCCTGCACCACAAACATCACTAACAACACTCGTGGGTTAGTATCCTGCACCACAAACATCACTAACAACGCTCGTGGGTTAGTATCCTGCACCACAAACATCACTAACAACACTCGTGGGTTAGTATCCTGCACCACAAACATCACTAACAACGCTCGTGGGTTAGTATCCTGCACCACAAACAACACTAACAACACTCGTGGTTAGTATCCTGCACCACAAACATCACTAACAACGCTCGTGGGTTAGTATCCTGCACCACAAACATCACTAACAACGCTCGTGGGTTAGTATCCTGCACCACAAACATCACTAACAACGCTCGTGGGTTAGTATCCTGCACCACAAACATCACTAACAACGCTCGTGGGTTAGTATCCTGCACCACAAACATCACTAACAACGCTCGTGGGTTAGTATCCTGCACCACAAACATCACTAACAACACTCGTGGGTTAGTATCCTGCACCACAAACATCACTAACAACACTCGTGGGTTAGTATCCTGCACCACAAACATCACTAACAACACTCGTGGGTTAGTATCCTGCACCACAAACATCACTAACAACACTCGTGGGTTAGTATCCTGCACCACAAACATCACTAACAACGCTCGTGGGTTAGTATCCTGCACCACAAACATCACTAACAACGCTCGTGGGTTAGTATCCTGCACCACAAACATCACTAACAACGCTCGTGGGTTAGTATCCTGCACCACAAACATCACTAACAACGCTCGTGGGTTAGTATCCTGCACCACAAACATCACTAACAACACTCGTGGGTTAGTATCCTGCACCACAAACATCACTAACAACACTCGTGGGTTAGTATCCTGCACCACAAACATCACTAACAACGCTCGTGGGTTAGTATCCTGCACCACAAACATCACTAACAACACTCGTGGGTTAGTATCCTGCACCACAAACATCACTAACAACGCTCGTGGGTTAGTATCCTGCACCACAAACATCACTAACAACACTCGTGGGTTAGTATCCTGCACCACAAACATCACTAACAACGCTCGTGGGTTAGTATCCTGCACCACAAACACACACTAACAACGCTCGTGGGTTAGTATCCTGCACCACAAACATCACTAACAACACTCGTGGGTTAGTATCCTGCACCACAAACATCACTAACAACGCTCGTGGGTTAGTATCCTGCACCACAAACATCACTAACAACACTCGTGGGTTAGTATCCTGCACCACAAACATCACTAACAACGCTCGTGGGTTAGTATCCTGCACCACAAACATCACTAACAACACTCGTGGGTTAGTATCCTGCACCACAAACATCACTAACAACACTCGTGGGTTAGTATCCTGCACCACAAACATCACTAACAACACTCGTGGGTTAGTATCCTGCACCACAAACATCACTAACAACACTCGTGGGTTAGTATCCTGCACCACAAACATCACTAACAACACTCGTGGGTTAGTATCCTGCACCACAAACATCACTAACAACGCTCGTGGGTTAGTATCCTGCACCACAAACATCACTAACAACACTCGTGGGTTAGTATCCTGCACCACAAACATCACTAACAACACTCGTGGGTTAGTATCCTGCACCACAAACATCACTAACAACACTCGTGGGTTAGTATCCTGCACCACAAACATCACTAACAACACTCGTGGGTTAGTATCCTGCACCACAAACATCACTAACAACACTCGTGGGTTAGTATCCTGCACCACAAACATCACTAACAACGCTCGTGGGTTAGTATCCTGCACCACAAACACCAGTTACTAACAACGCTTGAGGGTTAGTATCCTGCACCACAAACATCACTAACAACGCTCGTGGGTTAGTATCCTGCACCACAAACATCACTAACAACACTCGTGGGTTAGTATCCTGCACCACAAACATCACTAACAACGCTCGTGGGTTAGTATCCTGCACCACAAACATCACTAACAACACTCGTGGGTTAGTATCCTGCACCACAAACATCACTAACAACACTCGTGGGTTAGTATCCTGCACCACAAACATCACTAACAACACTCGTGGGTTAGTATCCTGCACCACAAACATCACTAACAACACTCGTGGGTTAGTATCCTGCACCACAAACATCACTAACAACGCTCGTGGGTTAGTATCCTGCACCACAAACATCACTAACAACGCTCGTGGGTTAGTATCCTGCACCACAAACATCACTAACAACGCTCGTGGGTTAGTATCCTGCACCACAAACATCACTAACAACGCTCGTGGGTTAGTATCCTGCACCACAAACATCACTAACAACACTCGTGGGTTAGTATCCTGCACCACAAACATCACTAACAACACTCGTGGGTTAGTATCCTGCACCACAAACATCACTAACAACGCTCGTGGGTTAGTATCCTGCACCACAAACATCACTAACAACACTCGTGGGTTAGTATCCTGCACCACAAACATCACTAACAACGCTCGTGGGTTAGTATCCTGCACCACAAACATCACTAACAACGCTCGTGGGTTAGTATCCTGCACCACAAACATCACTAACAACGCTCGTGGGTTAGTATCCTGCACCACAAACATCACTAACAACGCTCGTGGGTTAGTATCCTGCACCACAAACATCACTAACAACACTCGTGGGTTAGTATCCTGCACCACAAACATCACTAACAACGCTCGTGGGTTAGTATCCTGCACCACAAACATCACTAACAACGCTCGTGGGTTAGTATCCTGCACCACAAACATCACTAACAACACTCGTGGGTTAGTATCCTGCACCACAAACATCACTAACAACACTCGTGGGTTAGTATCCTGCACCACAAACATCACTAACAACACTCGTGGGTTAGTATCCTGCACCACAAACATCACTAACAACACTCGTGGGTTAGTATCCTGCACCACAAACATCACTAACAACGCTCGTGGGTTAGTATCCTGCACCACAAACAACACTCGTGGGTTAGTATCCTGCACCACAAACATCACTAACAACACTCGTGGGTTAGTATCCTGCACCACAAACATCACTAACAACGCTCGTGGGTTAGTATCCTGCACCACAAACATCACTAACAACGCTCGTGGGTTAGTATCCTGCACCACAAACATCACTAACAACGCTCGTGGGTTAGTATCCTGCACCACAAACATCACTAACAACGCTCGTGGGTTAGTATCCTGCACCACAAACATCACTAACAACACTCGTGGGTTAGTATCCTGCACCACAAACATCACTAACAACGCTCGTGGGTTAGTATCCTGCACCACAAACATCACTAACAACACTCGTGGGTTAGTATCCTGCACCACAAACATCACTAACAACGCTCGTGGGTTAGTATCCTGCACCACAAACATCACTAACAACGCTCGTGGGTTAGTATCCTGCACCACAAACATCACTAACAACGCTCGTGGGTTAGTATCCTGCACCACAAACATCACTAACAACGCTCGTGGGTTAGTATCCTGCACCACAAACATCACTAACAACACTCGTGGGTTAGTATCCTGCACCACAAACATCACTAACAACGCTCGTGGGTTAGTATCCTGCACCACAAACATCACTAACAACGCTCGTGGGTTAGTATCCTGCACCACAAACATCACTAACAACACTCGTGGGTTAGTATCCTGCACCACAAACATCACTAACAACACTCGTGGGTTAGTATCCTGCACCACAAACATCACTAACAACACTCGTGGGTTAGTATCCTGCACCACAAACATCACTAACAACACTCGTGGGTTAGTATCCTGCACCACAAACATCACTAACAACGCTCGTGGGTTAGTATCCTGCACCACAAACATCACTAACAACACTCGTGGGTTAGTATCCTGCACCACAAACATCACTAACAACGCTCGTGGGTTAGTATCCTGCACCACAAACATCACTAACAACACTCGTGGGTTAGTATCCTGCACCACAAACATCACTAACAACACTCGTGGGTTAGTATCCTGCACCACAAACATCACTAACAACACTCGTGGGTTAGTATCCTGCACCACAAACATCACTAACAACACTCGTGGGTTAGTATCCTGCACCACAAACATCACTAACAACACTCGTGGGTTAGTATCCTGCACCACAAACATCACTAACAACGCTCGTGGGTTAGTATCCTGCACCACAAACATCACTAACAACGCTCGTGGGTTAGTATCCTGCACCACAAACATCACTAACAACGCTCGTGGGTTAGTATCCTGCACCACAAACATCACTAACAACACTCGTGGGTTAGTATCCTGCACCACAAACATCACTAACAACACTCGTGGGTTAGTATCCTGCACCACAAACATCACTAACAACACTCGTGGGTTAGTATCCTGCACCACAAACATCACTAACAACACTCGTGGGTTAGTATCCTGCACCACAAACATCACTAACAACGCTCGTGGGTTAGTATCCTGCACCACAAACATCACTAACAACACTCGTGGGTTAGTATCCTGCACCACAAACATCACTAACAACGCTCGTGGGTTAGTATCCTGCACCACAAACATCACTAACAACGCTCGTGGGTTAGTATCCTGCACCACAAACATCACTAACAACGCTCGTGGGTTAGTATCCTGCACCACAAACATCACTAACAACGCTCGTGGGTTAGTATCCTGCACCACAAACATCACTAACAACACTCGTGGGTTAGTATCCTGCACCACAAACATCACTAACAACACTCGTGGGTTAGTATCCTGCACCACAAACATCACTAACAACGCTCGTGGGTTAGTATCCTGCACCACAAACATCACTAACAACGCTCGTGGGTTAGTATCCTGCACCACAAACATCACTAACAACGCTCGTGGGTTAGTATCCTGCACCACAAACATCACTAACAACACTCGTGGGTTAGTATCCTGCACCACAAACATCACTAACAACACTCGTGGGTTAGTATCCTGCACCACAAACATCACTAACAACGCTCGTGGGTTAGTATCCTGCACCACAAACATCACTAACAACACTCGTGGGTTAGTATCCTGCACCACAAACATCACTAACAACACTCGTGGGTTAGTATCCTGCACCACAAACATCACTAACAACACTCGTGGGTTAGTATCCTGCACCACAAACATCACTAACAACACTCGTGGGTTAGTATCCTGCACCACAAACATCACTAACAACGCTCGTGGGTTAGTATCCTGCACCACAAACATCACTAACAACACTCGTGGGTTAGTATCCTGCACCACAAACATCACTAACAACACTCGTGGGTTAGTATCCTGCACCACAAACATCACTAACAACGCTCGTGGGTTAGTATCCTGCACCACAAACATCACTAACAACGCTCGTGGGTTAGTATCCTGCACCACAAACATCACTAACAACGCTCGTGGGTTAGTATCCTGCACCACAAACATCACTAACAACGCTCGTGGGTTAGTATCCTGCACCACAAACATCACTAACAACACTCGTGGGTTAGTATCCTGCACCACAAACATCACTAACAACACTCGTGGGTTAGTATCCTGCACCACAAACATCACTAACAACGCTCGTGGGTTAGTATCCTGCACCACAAACATCACTAACAACACTCGTGGGTTAGTATCCTGCACCACAAACATCACTAACAACGCTCGTGGGTTAGTATCCTGCACCACAAACATCACTAACAACGCTCGTGGGTTAGTATCCTGCACCACAAACATCACTAACAACGCTCGTGGGTTAGTATCCTGCACCACAAACATCACTAACAACGCTCGTGGGTTAGTATCCTGCACCACAAACATCACTAACAACACTCGTGGGTTAGTATCCTGCACCACAAACATCACTAACAACGCTCGTGGGTTAGTATCCTGCACCACAAACATCACTAACAACACTCGTGGGTTAGTATCCTGCACCACAAACATCACTAACAACACTCGTGGGTTAGTATCCTGCACCACAAACATCACTAACAACGCTCGTGGGTTAGTATCCTGCACCACAAACATCACTAACAACACTCGTGGGTTAGTATCCTGCACCACAAACATCACTAACAACACTCGTGGGTTAGTATCCTGCACCACAAACATCACTAACAACGCTCGTGGGTTAGTATCCTGCACCACAAACATCACTAACAACACTCGTGGGTTAGTATCCTGCACCACAAACATCACTAACAACACTCGTGGGTTAGTATCCTGCACCACAAACATCACTAACAACACTCGTGGGTTAGTATCCTGCACCACAAACATCACTAACAACACTCGTGGGTTAGTATCCTGCACCACAAACATCACTAACAACGCTCGTGGGTTAGTATCCTGCACCACAAACATCACTAACAACACTCGTGGGTTAGTATCCTGCACCACAAACATCACTAACAACGCTCGTGGGTTAGTATCCTGCACCACAAACATCACTAACAACGCTCGTGGGTTAGTATCCTGCACCACAAACATCACTAACAACACTCGTGGGTTAGTATCCTGCACCACAAACATCACTAACAACACTCGTGGGTTAGTATCCTGCACCACAAACATCACTAACAACACTCGTGGGTTAGTATCCTGCACCACAAACATCACTAACAACACTCGTGGGTTAGTATCCTGCACCACAAACATCACTAACAACGCTCGTGGGTTAGTATCCTGCACCACAAACATCACTAACAACGCTCGTGGGTTAGTATCCTGCACCACAAACATCACTAACAACGCTCGTGGGTTAGTATCCTGCACCACAAACATCACTAACAACACTCGTGGGTTAGTATCCTGCACCACAAACATCACTAACAACGCTCGTGGGTTAGTATCCTGCACCACAAACATCACTAACAACGCTCGTGGGTTAGTATCCTGCACCACAAACATCACTAACAACACTCGTGGGTTAGTATCCTGCACCACAAACATCACTAACAACACTCGTGGGTTAGTATCCTGCACCACAAACATCACTAACAACGCTCGTGGGTTAGTATCCTGCACCACAAACATCACTAACAACACTCGTGGGTTAGTATCCTGCACCACAAACATCACTAACAACGCTCGTGGGTTAGTATCCTGCACCACAAACATCACTAACAACGCTCGTGGGTTAGTATCCTGCACCACAAACATCACTAACAACGCTCGTGGGTTAGTATCCTGCACCACAAACATCACTAACAACACTCGTGGGTTAGTATCCTGCACCACAAACATCACTAACAACACTCGTGGGTTAGTATCCTGCACCACAAACATCACTAACAACGCTCGTGGGTTAGTATCCTGCACCACAAACATCACTAACAACACTCGTGGGTTAGTATCCTGCACCACAAACATCACTAACAACGCTCGTGGGTTAGTATCCTGCACCACAAACATCACTAACAACGCTCGTGGGTTAGTATCCTGCACCACAAACATCACTAACAACACTCGTGGGTTAGTATCCTGCACCACAAACATCACTAACAACACTCGTGGGTTAGTATCCTGCACCACAAACATCACTAACAACACTCGTGGGTTAGTATCCTGCACCACAAACATCACTAACAACGCTCGTGGGTTAGTATCCTGCACCACAAACATCACTAACAACACTCGTGGGTTAGTATCCTGCACCACAAACATCACTAACAACACTCGTGGGTTAGTATCCTGCACCACAAACATCACTAACAACGCTCGTGGGTTAGTATCCTGCACCACAAACATCACTAACAACACTCGTGGGTTAGTATCCTGCACCACAAACATCACTAACAACGCTCGTGGGTTAGTATCCTGCACCACAAACATCACTAACAACGCTCGTGGGTTAGTATCCTGCACCACAAACATCACTAACAACGCTCGTGGGTTAGTATCCTGCACCACAAACATCACTAACAACGCTCGTGGGTTAGTATCCTGCACCACAAACATCACTAACAACACTCGTGGGTTAGTATCCTGCACCACAAACATCACTAACAACACTCGTGGGTTAGTATCCTGCACCACAAACATCACTAACAACGCTCGTGGGTTAGTATCCTGCACCACAAACATCACTAACAACGCTCGTGGGTTAGTATCCTGCACCACAAACATCACTAACAACACTCGTGGGTTAGTATCCTGCACCACAAACATCACTAACAACACTCGTGGGTTAGTATCCTGCACCACAAACATCACTAACAACACTCGTGGGTTAGTATCCTGCACCACAAACATCACTAACAACGCTCGTGGGTTAGTATCCTGCACCACAAACATCACTAACAACACTCGTGGGTTAGTATCCTGCACCACAAACATCACTAACAACACTCGTGGGTTAGTATCCTGCACCACAAACATCACTAACAACACTCGTGGGTTAGTATCCTGCACCACAAACATCACTAACAACACTCGTGGGTTAGTATCCTGCACCACAAACATCACTAACAACGCTCGTGGGTTAGTATCCTGCACCACAAACATCACTAACAACGCTCGTGGGTTAGTATCCTGCACCACAAACATCACTAACAACGCTCGTGGGTTAGTATCCTGCACCACAAACATCACTAACAACGCTCGTGGGTTAGTATCCTGCACCACAAACATCACTAACAACGCTCGTGGGTTAGTATCCTGCACCACAAACATCACTAACAACACTCGTGGGTTAGTATCCTGCACCACAAACATCACTAACAACACTCGTGGGTTAGTATCCTGCACCACAAACATCACTAACAACACTCGTGGGTTAGTATCCTGCACCACAAACATCACTAACAACACTCGTGGGTTAGTATCCTGCACCACAAACATCACTAACAACGCTCGTGGGTTAGTATCCTGCACCACAAACATCACTAACAACGCTCGTGGGTTAGTATCCTGCACCACAAACATCACTAACAACGCTCGTGGGTTAGTATCCTGCACCACAAACATCACTAACAACACTCGTGGGTTAGTATCCTGCACCACAAACACACTAACAACGCTCGGGGTTAGTATCCTGCACCACAAACATCACTAACAACACTCGTGGGTTAGTATCCTGCACCACAAACATCACTAACAACACTCGTGGGTTAGTATCCTGCACCACAAACATCACTAACAACACTCGTGGGTTAGTATCCTGCACCACAAACATCACTAACAACACTCGTGGGTTAGTATCCTGCACCACAAACATCACTAACAACACTCGTGGGTTAGTATCCTGCACCACAAACATCACTAACAACGCTCGTGGGTTAGTATCCTGCACCACAAACATCACTAACAACGCTCGTGGGTTAGTATCCTGCACCACAAACATCACTAACAACACTCGTGGGTTAGTATCCTGCACCACAAACATCACTAACAACACTCGTGGGTTAGTATCCTGCACCACAAACATCACTAACAACACTCGTGGGTTAGTATCCTGCACCACAAACATCACTAACAACGCTCGTGGGTTAGTATCCTGCACCACAAACATCACTAACAACACTCGTGGGTTAGTATCCTGCACCACAAACATCACTAACAACACTCGTGGGTTAGTATCCTGCACCACAAACATCATAACAACACGCTCGTGGGTTAGTATCCTGCACCACAAACATCACTAACAACGCTCGGGGTAGTATCCTGCACCACAAACATCACTAACAACACTCGTGGGTTAGTATCCTGCACCACAAACATCACTAACAACGCTCGTGGGTTAGTATCCTGCACCACAAACACATCACTAACAACGCTCGTGGGTTAGTATCCTGCACCACAAACATCACTAACAACGCTCGTGGGTTAGTATCCTGCACCACAAACATCACTAACAACACTCGTGGGTTAGTATCCTGCACCACAAACATCACTAACAACACTCGTGGGTTAGTATCCTGCACCACAAACATCACTAACAAACTCGTGGGTTAGTATCCTGCACCACAAACATCACTAACAACACTCGGGGTTAGTATCCTGCACCACAAACATCAACCCACTAACAACGCTCGTGGGTTAGTATCCTGCACCACAAACATCAATAACAACACTCGTGGGTTAGTATCCTGCACCACAAACATCACTAACAACACTCGTGGGTTAGTATCCTGCACCACAAACACATCACTAACAACGCTCGTGGGTTAGTATCCTGCACCACAAACACCATCAACACAACGCTCGTGGGTTAGTATCCTGCACCACAAACATCACTAACAACGCTCGTGGGTTAGTATCCTGCACCACAAACATCACTAACAAACGCTTGGGGTTAGTATTCTGCACCACAAACATCACTAACAACACTCGTGGGTTAGTATCCTGCACCACAAACATCACTAACAACGCTCGTGGGTTAGTATCCTGCACCACAAACATCACTAACAACGCTCGTGGGTTAGTATCCTGCACCACAAACATCACTAACAACGCTGTGGGTTAGTATCCTGCACCACAAACATCACTAACAAACTCGTGGGTAGTATCCTGCACCACAAACATCACTAACAACACTCGTGGGTTAGTATCCTGCACCACAAACACACTAACAACGCTCGTGGGTTAGTATCCTGCACCACAAACATCACTAACAACACTCGTGGGTTAGTATCCTGCACCACAAACATCACTAACAACGNACTAACAACGCTTGAGGGTTAGTATCCTGCACCACAAACATCACTAACAACGCTCGTGGGTTAGTATCCTGCACCAAAACAACACTAACAACACTCGGGGTTAGTATCCTGCACCACAAACATCACTAACAACGCTCGTGGGTTAGTATCCTGCACCACAAACATCACTAACAACGCTTGAGGGTTAGTATCCTGCACCCAAACATCACTAACAACACTCGTGGGTTAGTATCCTGCACCACAAACAACTAACAACGCTCGTGGGTTAGTATCCTGCACCACAAACATCACTAACAACACTCGTGGGTTAGTATCCTGCACCACAAACATCACTAACACACTCGTGGGTTAGTATCCTGCACCACAAACATCACTAACAACGCTCGTGGGTTAGTATCCTGCACCACAAACAACACTAACAACGCTCGTGGGTTAGTATCCTGCACCACAAACATCACTAACAACACTCGTGGGTTAGTATCCTGCACCACAACATCACTAACAACACTCGTGGGTTAGTATCCTGCACCACAAACAACACTAACAACGCTCGTGGGTTAGTATCCTGCACCACAAACATCACAAACAACGCTCGTGGGTTAGTATCCTGCACCACAAACATCACTAACAACGCTCGTGGGTTAGTATCCTGCACCACAAACAACACTAACAACACTCGTGGGTTAGTATCCTGCACCACAAACATCACTAACAACGCTCGTGAGGGAGTATCCTGCACCACAAACATCACTAACAACGCTCGTGGGTTAGTATCCTGCACCACAAACATCACTAACAACGCTCGTGGGTTAGTATCCTGCACCACAAACATCACTAACAACACTCGTGGGTTAGTATCCTGCACCACAAACATCACTAACAACGTCGTGGGTTAGTATCCTGCACCACAAACATCACTAACAACACTCGTGGGTTAGTATCCTGCACCACAAACATCACTAACAACACTCGTGGGTTAGTATGCCTGCACCACAAACAACACTAACAACACTCGTGGGTTAGTATCCTGCACCACAAACATCACTAACAACACTCGTGGGTTAGTATCCTGCACCACAAACAACACTAAAACGCTCGTGGGTTAGTATCCTGCACCACAAACAACACTCGTGGGTTAGTATCCTGCACCACAAACATCACTAACAACACTCGTGGGTTAGTATCCTGCACCACAAACACACTAACAACGCTCGTGGGTTAGTATCCTGCACCACAAACAACACTAACAACGCGAGGGTTAGTATCCTGCACCACAAACATCACTAACAAACGTGGGTTAGTATCCTGCACCAAACACATAAAACAACGCTCGTGGGTTAGTATCCTGCACCACAAACATCACTAACAACACTCGTGGGTTAGTATCCTGCCACACAACAAACACTAACAACGCTCGGGTTAGTATCCTGCACCACAAAACCACTAACAACACTCGTGGGTTAGTATCCTGCACCACAAACATCACTAACAACGCTCGTGGGTTAGTATCCTGCACCACAAACAACACTAACACGCTTGGGTTAGTATCCTGCACCACAAACATCACTAACAACACTTGGGTTAGTATCCTGCACCAAAACATCACTAACAACGCTCGTGGGTTAGTATCCTGCACCACAACCACACTAACAACACTCGTGGGTTAGTATCCTGCACCACAAACATCACTAACAACGCTCGTGGGTTAGTATCCTGCACACAAACATCACTAACAACGTTTGGGTTAGTATCTGCACCACAAACATCACTAACAACACTCGTGGGTTAGTATCCTGCACCACAAACATCACTAAAAACGCTCGGGTTAGTATCCTGCACCACAAACATCACTAACAACACTCGTGGGTTAGTATCCTGCACCACAAACAACACTAACAACACTCGTGGGTTAGTATCCTGCACCACAAACATCACTAACAACGCTTGTGGGTTAGTATCCTGCACCACAAACATCACTAACAACACTCGTGGGTTAGTATCCTGCACCACAAACATCACTAACAACACTCGTGGGTTAGTATCCTGCACCACAAACATCACTAACAACACTCGTGGGTTAGTATCCTGCACCACAAACATCACTAACAAACGCGTGGGTTAGTATCCTGCACCACAAACATCACTAACAACACTCGTGGGTTAGTATCCTGCACCACAAACATCACTAACAACACTCGTGGGTTAGTATCCTGCACCACAAACATCACTAACAACGCTCGTGGGTTAGTATCCTGCACCACAAACATCACAAACAACGCTTGAGGGTTAGTATCCTGCACCACAAACATCACTAACAACGCTCGTGGGTTAGTATCCTGCACCACAAACATCACTAACAACACTCGTGGGTTAGTATCCTGCACCACAAACACACTAACAACGCTCGTGGGTTAGTATCCTGCACCACAAACATCACTAACAACACTCGTGGGTTAGTATCCTGCACCACAAACAACACTAACAACGCTTGGGTTAGTATCCTGCACCACAAACATCACTAACAACACTCGTGGGTTAGTATCCTGCACCACAAACATCACTAACAACGTTCGTGGGTTAGTATCCTGCACCACAAACATCACTAACAACACTCGTGGGTTAGTATCCTGCACCACAAACATCACTAACAACACTCGTGGGTTAGTATCCTGCACCACAAACAACACTAACAACACTCGTGGGTTAGTATCCTGCACCACAAACATCACTAACAACACTCGTGGGTTAGTATCCTGCACCACAAACATCACTAACAACGCTCGTGGGTTAGTATCCTGCACCACACTAACACTCGTGGGTTAGTATCCTGCACCACAAACATCACTAACAACACTCGTGGGTTAGTATCCTGCACCACAAACAACACTAACAACGCTCGTGGGTTAGTATCCTGCACCACAAACAACACTAACAACGCTTGAGGGTTAGTATCCTGCACCACAAACATCACTAACAACGCTTGAGGGTTAGTATCCTGCACCACAAACATCACTAACAACGCTCGTGGGTTAGTATCCTGCACCACAAACATCACTAACAACACTCGTGGGTTAGTATCCTGCACCACAAACACACTAACAACACTCGTGGGTTAGTATCCTGCACCACAAACATCACTAACAACACTCGTGGGTTAGTATCCTGCACCACAAACAACACTAACAACGCTCGTGGGTTAGTATCCTGCACCACAAACATCACTAACAACGCTGTGGGTTAGTATCCTGCACCACAAACATCACTAACAACGCTCGTGGGTTAGTATCCTGCACCACAAACAACACTAACAACACTCGTGGGTTAGTATCCTGCACCAAAAACATCACTAACAACGCTCGTGGGTTAGTATCCTGCACCACAAACATCACTAACAACGCTTGAGGGTTAGTATCCTGCACCACAAACATCACTAACAACACTCGTGGGTTAGTATCCTGCACCACAAACAACACTAACAACGCTCGTGGGTTAGTATCCTGCACCACAAACATCACTAACAACACTCGTGGGTTAGTATCCTGCACCACAAACATCACTAACAACACTCGTGGGTTAGTATCCTGCACCCAAAACATCACTAACAACGCTGTGGGTTAGTATCCTGCACCACAAACATCACTAACAACACTCGTGGGTTAGTATCCTGCACCACAAACAACACTAACAACACTCGTGGGTTAGTATCCTGCACCACAAACATCACTAACAACACTCGTGGGTTAGTATCCTGCACCACAAACATCACTAACAACGCTGTGGGTTAGTATCCTGCACCACAAACATCACTAACAACACTCGTGGGTTAGTATCCTGCACCACAAACATCACTAACAACACTCGTGGGTTAGTATCCTGCACCACAAACATCACTAACAACACTCGTGGGTTAGTATCCTGCACCACAAACATCACTAACAACACTCGTGGGTTAGTATCCTGCACCACAAACATCACTAACAAACTCGTGGGTAGTATCCTGCACCACAAACATCACTAACAACGCTCGTGGGTTAGTATCCTGCACCACAAAACATCACTAACAACGCTCGTGGGTTAGTATCCTGCACCACAAACATCACTAACAACACTCGTGGGTTAGTATCCTGCACCACAAACATCACTAACAACACTCGTGGGTTAGTATCCTGCACCACAAACATCACTAACAACACTCGTGGGTTAGTATCCTGCACCACAAACATCACTAACAACGCTCGTGGGTTAGTATCCTGCACCACAAACATCACTAACAACACTCGTGGGTTAGTATCCTGCACCACAAACAATAAACAACGCTCGTGGGTTAGTATCCTGCACCACAAACAACACTAACAACACTCGTGGGTTAGTATCCTGCACCACAAACATCACTAACAACACTCGTGGGTTAGTATCCTGCACCACAAACATCACTAACAACGCTCGTGGGTTAGTATCCTGCACCACAAACAACACTAACAACGTGTGGGTTAGTATCCTGCACCACAAACATCACTAACAACGCTCGTGGGTTAGTATCCTGCACCACAAACATCACTAACAACGCTCGTGGGTTAGTATCCTGCACCACAAACAACACTAACAACACTTGGGTTAGTATCCTGCACCACAAACATCACTAACAACGCTTGAGGGTTAGTATCCTGCACCACAAACATCACTAACAACGCTTGAGGGTTAGTATCCTGCACCACAAACATCACTAACAACACTCGTGGGTTAGTATCCTGCACCACAAACAACACTAACAACGCTCGTGGGTTAGTATCCTGCACCACAAACATCACTAACAACACTCGTGGGTTAGTATCCTGCACCACAAACAACACTAACAACACTCGTGGGTTAGTATCCTGCACCACAAACATCACTAACAACGCTTGAGGGTTAGTATCCTGCACCACAAACATCACTAACAACACTCGTGGGTTAGTATCCTGCACCACAAACAACACTAACAACACTCGTGGGTTAGTATCCTGCACCACAAACATCACTAACAACACTCGTGGGTTAGTATCCTGCACCACAAACATCACTAACAACGCTCGTGGGTTAGTATCCTGCACCACAAACATCACTAACAACACTCGTGGGTTAGTATCCTGCACCACAAACAACACTAACAACACTCGTGGGTTAGTATCCTGCACCACAAACATCACTAACAACACTCGTGGGTTAGTATCCTGCACCACAAACATCACTAACAACACTCGTGGGTTAGTATCCTGCACCACAAACAACACTAACAACGCTCGTGGGTTAGTATCCTGCACCACAAACATCACTAACAACGCTTGAGGGTTAGTATCCTGCACCACAAACATCACTAACAACGCTCGTGGGTTAGTATCCTGCACCACAAACAACACTAACAACGCTCGTGGGTTAGTATCCTGCACCACAAACATCACTAACAACGCTCGTGGGTTAGTATCCTGCACCACAAACATCACTAACAACACTCGTGGGTTAGTATCCTGCACCACAAAATCACTAACAACACTCGTGGGTTAGTATCCTGCACCACAAACATCACTAAAACACTCGTGGGTTAGTATCCTGCACCACAAACATCACTAACAACGCTCGTGGGTTAGTATCCTGCACCACAAACATCACTAACAACACTCGTGGGTTAGTATCCTGCACCACAAACATCACTAACAACACTCGTGGGTTAGTATCCTGCACCACAAACATCACTAACAACGCTCGTGGGTTAGTATCCTGCACCACAAACATCACTAACAACGCTCGTGGGTTAGTATCCTGCACCACAAACATCACTAACAACGCTCGTGGGTTAGTATCCTGCACCACAAACATCACTAACAACGCTCGTGGGTTAGTATCCTGCACACAAACATCACTAACAACACTCGTGGGTTAGTATCCTGCACCACAAACATCACTAACAACGCTCGTGGGTTAGTATCCTGCACCACAAACATCACTAACACCTCGTGGGTTAGTATCTGCACCACAAACATCACTAACAACACTCGTGGGTTAGTATCCTGCACCACAAACATCACTAACAACGCTCGTGGGTTAGTATCCTGCACCACAAACATCACTAACAACACTCGTGGGTTAGTATCCTGCACCACAAACATCACTAACAACACTCGTGGGTTAGTATCCTGCACCACAAACACACTAACAACGCTCGTGGGTTAGTATCCTGCACCACAAACATCACTAACAACACTCGTGGGTTAGTATCCTGCACCACAAACATCACTAACAACGCTCGTGGGTTAGTATCCTGCACCACAAACATCACTAACAACGCTCGTGGGTTAGTATCCTGCACCAAAAACATCACTAACAACGCTCGTGGGTTAGTATCCTGCACCACAAACATCACTAACAACGCTCGTGGGTTAGTATCCTGCACCACAAACAACACTAACAACACTCGTGGGTTAGTATCCTGCACCACAAACATCACTAACAACACTCGTGGGTTAGTATCCTGCACCACAAACACATACTAACAACGCTTGTGGGTAGTATCCTGCACCACAAACATCACTAACAACGCTCGTGGGTTAGTATCCTGCACCACAAACATCACTAACAACACTCGTGGGTTAGTATCCTGCACCACAAACATCACTAACAACGCTCGGGGTTAGTATCCTGCACCACAAACATCACTAACAACACTCGTGGGTTAGTATCCTGCACACAAACATCACTAACAACACTCGTGGGTTAGTATCCTGCACCACAAACATCACTAACAACACTCGTGGGTTAGTATCCTGCACCACAAACATCACTAACAACGCTCGTGGGTTAGTATCCTGCACCACAAACATCACTAACAACACTCGTGGGTTAGTATCCTGCACCACAAACATCACTAACACACTCGTGGGTTAGTATCCTGCACCACAAACATCACTAACAACGCTCGTGGGTTAGTATCCTGCACCACAAACAACACTAACAACGCTCGTGGGTTAGTATCCTGCACACAAACATCACTAACAACGCTCGTGGGTTAGTATCCTGCACCACAAACATACTAACAACGCTCGTGGGTTAGTATCCTGCACCACAAACATCACTAACAACACTCGTGGGTTAGTATCTGCACCACAAACATCACTAACAACACTCGTGGGTTAGTATCCTGCACCACAAACATCACTAACAACACTCGTGGGTTAGTATCCTGCACACAAACAACACTAACAACGCTCGGGGTTAGTATCCTGCACCACAAACATCACTAACAACGCTCGTGGGTTAGTATCCTGCACCACAAACATCACTAACAACACTCGTGGGTTAGTATCCTGCACCACAAACATCACTAACAACACTCGTGGGTTAGTATCCTGCACCACAAACATCACTAACCACTCGTGGGTTAGTATCCTGCACCACAAACATCACTAACAACACTCGTGGGTTAGTATCCTGCACCACAAACATCACTAACAACACTCGTGGGTTAGTATCCTGCACCACAAACATCACTAACAACTCGTGGGTTAGTATCCTGCACCACAAACATCACTAACAACACTCGTGGGTTAGTATCCTGCACCACAAACAACATAACAACGCTCGTGGGTTAGTATCCTGCACCACAAACATCACTAACAACGCTTGTGGGTTAGTATCCTGCACCACAAACATCACTAACAACGCTCGTGGGTTAGTATCCTGCACCACAAACAACACTAACAACGCTCGTGGGTTAGTATCCTGCACCACAAACATCACTAACAAACACTCGGGGGTAGTATCCTGCACCACAAACATCACTAACAACACTCGTGGGTTAGTATCCTGCACCACAAACAACACTAACAACGCTCGTGGGTTAGTATCCTGCACCACAAACCACACTAACAACACTCGTGGGTTAGTATCCTGCACCACAAACATCACTAACAACGCTCGTGGGTTAGTATCCTGCACCACAAACANAACAACACTCGTGGTTTAGTATCCTGCACCACAAACAACACTAAAAACGCTCGTGGGTTAGTATCCTGCACCACAAACAACACTCGTGGGTTAGTATCCTGCACCACAAACATCACTAACAACACTCGTGGGTTAGTATCCTGCACCACAAACAACACTAACAACGCTCGTGGGTTAGTATCCTGCACCACAAACCACAATAACAACACTCGTGGGTTAGTATCCTGCACCACAAAATCACTAACAACGCTCGGGGGTTAGTATCCTGCACCACAAATAGCACTAATAACGCTTGAGGGTTAGTATCCTGCACCACAAACATCACAAACAACGCTTGAGGGTTAGTATCCTGCACCACAAACATCACTAACAACGCTCGTGGGTTAGTATCCTGCACCACAAACAACACTAACAACACTCGTGGGTTAGTATCCTGCACCACAAACATCACTAACAACGCTCGTGGGTTAGTATCCTGCACCACAAACATCACTAACAACACTCGTGGGTTAGTATCCTGCACCACAAACAACACTAACAACGCTTGAGGGTTAGTATCCTGCACCACAAACATCACTAACAACACTCGTGGGTTAGTATGCTGCACCACAAACATCACTAACAACGTTCGTGGGTTAGTATCCTGCACCACAAACATCACTAACAACACTCGTGGGTTAGTATCCTGCACCACAATCATCACTAACAACACTCGTGGGTTAGTATGCTGCACCACAGACAACACTAACAACACTCGTGGGTTAGTATTCTGCACCACAAACATCACTAACAACACTCGTTGGTTAGTATCCTGCACCACAAACAACACTAAAAACGCTCGTGGGTTAGTATCCTGCACCACAAACAACACTCGTGGGTTAGTATCCTGCACCACAAACATCACTAACAACACTCGTGGGTTAGTATCCTGCACCACAAACAACACTTACAACGCTCGTGGGTTAGAATCCTGCACCACAAACAACACTAACAACGCTTGAGGGTTAGTATCCTGCACCACAAACATCACTAACAACGCTTGAGGGTTAGTATCCTGCACCACAAACAACACTAACAACGCTGGTGGGTTAGTATCCTGCACCACAAACATCACTAACAACACTCGTGGGTTAGTATCCTGCACCACAAACAACACTAACAACGCTCGTGGGTTAGTATCCTGCACCACAAACCACACTAACAACACTCGTGGGTTAGTATCCTGCACCACAAACATCACTAACAACGCTCGTGGGTTGATACCTGGTTGATACCTGGTTGATGGGGTTCTGGGAGTTCTTCTACTCCCCAAGCCCGGCCCGAGGCCAGGCTCGACTTGTGAGAGTTTGATCCACCAGGCTGTTGCTTGGAGCGGCCCGCAGAGCCACATACCCACCACAGCCCGGCTGATCCGGGACTTCTCTTAGGAAACAGTCCAGTTTTCTCTTGAAGATGTCCACGGTTGTTCCGGCAATATTTCTTATAGTCGCTGGGAGGACGTTGAACAACCGCGGACCTCTGATGTTTATACAGTGTTCTCTGATTGTGCCTATGGCACCTCTGCTCTTCACTGGATCAATCTTGCATTTTCTTCCATATCGTTCACTCCAGTACGTTGTTATTTTACTGTGTAGATTTGGGACCTGGCCCTCCAGTATTTTCCACGTGTATATTATTTGGTATCTCTCTCGTCTCCTTTCTAGAGAGTACATTTGGAGAGCTTTGAGACGATCCCAATAATTTAGGTGTTTTATCTCGTCTATGCGTGCCGTATATGTTCTCTGTATTCCCTCTATTTCAGCAATCTCTCCTGCTCTGAAGGGGGAAGTGAGTACTGAGCAGTATTCGAGACGGGACAACACAAGTGACTTGAAGAGTACAACCATTGTGATGGGATCCCTGGATTGAAAGGTGAAAGTTCTCGTAATCCATCCGATCATTTTTCTGGCTGATGCGATATTTGCTTGGTTATGCTCCCTAAACGTTAGATCGTCGGACATCATTATTCCCAAATCCTTGACATGCTGTTTTTCTACTAAGAGAAGATTTGATTGGGTTTTGTACCCTCTATTATGTTTCAGATCCTCATTTTTTGCCGTACCTGAGTACCTGAAATTTATCACTGTTAAACATCATATTATTTTCTGCTGCCCAATCGAAAACTTTGTTGACATCTGTTTGTAGTTTTTTCAATGTCTTCAGCAGAGGTAATTTTCATGCTATTTTTGTGTCATCTGCGAAGGATGACACGAAGCGGTGACGTGGATTTTTGTCTATATCAGATATGAGAATAAGGAACAGTAGCGGTGCAAGGACTGTGCCTTGAGTACAGAGCTTTTAACATCGCTTGGACTCGATTTTATCTGATGACTGTTACTCTTTGTGTTCTGTTCGACAGGAAATTGAGTATCCAGCGTCCTACTTTGCCAGTTATTCCCATTGACCTCATTTTGTGAGCTATCACCCCATGGTCAGCTTTGTCGAAAGCCTTTGCAAAGTCTGTGTATACAACATCTGCATTTTTGCTTTTCTTCTAGGGCTTCTGTGATTTTGTCATAGTGGTTGAGTAACTGTGACAGACAGGATCTTCCCGCTCTAAATCCATGTTGTCCTGGATGTGCAATTCATTGTTTTCCATAAAACTAGAAATTTGATTCCTAATCACTCTTTCAAACACTTTTATTATGTGTGATGTTAGTGCAACTATAATTTTTTGCCAAGGCTTTACTCCCCCCCTTGTGCAACGGAGCTATATCTGCAGATTTAATTAAGTGCTGCTGGTATCTCCCCTTTATCTAGGCTCTTTCTCCATATTACGCTGAGTGCTCTCGCTACTGGTACTTTACATTTCTTTATGAATATTGAATTCCATGAGTCAGCCCAGGGCTGAGTGCATGGGCATTATTGTCAATTTCTCTTTCAAAGTCTTCCGGTTGTGGTATATCCGTTATATTATCTGCAGCTTGAATGTCATTCATAAAGAAGCTGTCTGGTCATCAACTTTCATGTCGTTAATTGGTGTGCTAAACATAGCATCATACTGGTCTCTTAGAATTTCACTAATCTCTTTGTTGTCCTCTGTGTACGTACCTTCATTTGTAATTAACGGTCCAATACTGGTCGAGGTTTGGATTTTGATTTAGGCGTATGTGAAAAAATATTTCGGATTTTCCTTATCTCTTGTATAGCTCTCTGTTCCAATTCCATTTCCTCAGACTCATATGATCGCTTCAACGTTTGATCAATTTCTTCGATCTCCCTGCTTAGGCTTATTTTCCTTGCTTGTGATAGTTGTGTCTGCCGAAGCATTTCCGTAATTTTTTTCCTTCTCCTGTACAGTCGTCTGCGTTCTCTTTCTAGAGTGTTCCTCTTTCTGCCCCACCTCACCGGCACGTGCTTCAAGCAGACCCTGTAAG
>WNGS01066681.1:684525-703482 GCA_020271785.1 Procambarus virginalis | reverse complement strand
TGTTATGGTGGTCATGGTGGAGGCCCCATGTTGCTGGGGCAGGAAGGTTGTGTTATGGTGGTCATGGTGGAGGGCCCCATGTTGCTGGGGGCAGGAAGGTTGTGTTATGGTGGTCATGGTGGAGGGCCCCATGTTGCTGGGGGCAGGAAGGTTGTGTTATGGTGGTCATGGTGGAGGGCCACATGTTGCTGGGGGGCAGGAAGGTTGTGTTATGGTGGTCAGGTGGAGGGCCCCATGTTGCTGGGGCAGGAAGGTTGTGTTATGGTGGTCATGGTGGAGGGCCCCATGTGCTGGGGGCAGGAAGGTTGTGTTATGGTGGTCATGGTGGAGGGCCCATGTTGCTGGGGGCAGGAAGGTTGTGTTATGGTGGTCATGGTGGAGGGCCCCATGTTTGGGGGGCAGGAAGGTTGTGTTATGGTGGTCATGGTGGAGGGCCCCATGTTGCTGGGGGCAGGAAGGTTGTGTTATGGTGGTCATGGTGGAGGGCCCCATGTTGCTGGGGCAGGAAGGTTGTGTTATGGTGGTCATGGTGGAGGGCCCCATGTTGCTGGGGGCAGGAAGGTTGTGTTATGGTGGTCATGGTGGAGGGCCCCATGTTGCTGGGGCAGGAAGGTTGTGTTATGGTGGTCATGGTGGAGGGCCCATGTTGCTGGGGCAGGAAGGTTGTGTTATGGTGGTCATGGTGGAGGGCCCATGTTGCTGGGGGCAGGAAGGTTGTGTTATGGTGGTCATGGTGGAGGGCCCATGTTGCTGGGGCAGGAAGGTTGTGTTATGGTGGTCATGGTGGAGGGCCCATGTTGGGGGCAGGAAGGTTGTGTTATGGTGGTCATGGTGGAGGGCCCCATGTTGCTGGGGGCAGGAAGGTTGTGTTATGGTGGTCATGGTGGAGGGCCCCATGTTGCTGGGGGCAGGAAGGTTGTGTTATGGTGGTCATGGTGGAGGGCCCCATGTTGCTGGGGGCAGGAAGGTTGTGTTATGGTGGTCATGGTGGAGGGCCCATGTTGCTGGGGGCAGGAAGGTTGTGTTATGGTGGTCATGGTGGAGGGCCCCATGTTGCTGGGGCAGGAAGGTTGTGTTATGGTGGTCATGGTGGAGGGCCCATGTTGCTGGGGGCAGGAAGGTTGTGTTATGGTGGTCATGGTGGAGGGCCCCATGTTGCTGGGGGCAGGAAGGTTGTGTTATGGTGGTCATGGTGGAGGGCCCATGTTGCTGGGGGGCAGGAAGGTTGTGTTATGGTGGTCATGGTGGAGGGCCCCATGTTGCTGGGGGCAGGAAGGTTGTGTTATGGTGGTCATGGTGGAGGGCCCATGTTGCTGGGGGGCAGGAAGGTTGTGTTATGGTGGTCATGGTGGAGGGCCCCATGTTGCTGGGGGCAGGAAGGTTGTGTTATGGTGGTCATGGTGGAGGGCCCCATGTTGCTGGGGGCAGGAAGGTTGTGTTATGGTGGTCATGGTGGAGGGCCCCATGTTGCTGGGGGCAGGAAGGTTGTGTTATGGTGGTCATGGTGGAGGGCCCATGTTGCTGGGGGCAGGAAGGTTGTGTTATGGTGGTCATGGTGGAGGGCCCCATGTTGCTGGGGGCAGGAAGGTTGTGTTATGGTGGTCATGGTGGGGCCCCATGTTGCTGGGGGCAGGAAGGTTGTGTTATGGTGGTCATGGTGGAGGCCCCATGTTGCTGGGGGCAGGAAGGTTGTGTTATGGTGGTCATGGTGGAGGGCCCCATGTTGCTGGGGGCAGGAAGGTTGTGTTATGGTGGTCATGGTGGAGGGCCCCATGTTGCTGGGGGCAGGAAGGTTGTGTTATGGTGGTCATGGTGGAGGGCCCATGTTGCTGGGGGCAGGAAGGTTGTGTTATGGTGGTCATGGTGGAGGGCCCCATGTTGCTGGGGGCAGGAAGGTTGTGTTATGGTGGTCATGGTGGAGGGCCCCATGTTGCTGGGGGCAGGAAGGTTGTGTTATGGTGGTCATGGTGGAGGGCCCATGTTGCTGGGGGCAGGAAGGTTGTGTTATGGTGGTCATGGTGGAGGGCCCCATGTTGCTGGGGGCAGGAAGGTTGTGTTATGGTGGTCATGGTGGAGGGCCCCATGTTGCTGGGGGCAGGAAGGTTGTGTTATGGTGGTCATGGTGGAGGGCCCCATGTTGCTGGGGGCAGGAAGGTTGTGTTATGGTGGTCATGGTGGAGGGCCCCATGTTGCTGGGGGCAGGAAGGTTGTGTTATGGTGGTCATGGTGGAGGGCCCCATGTTGCTGGGGGCAGGAAGGTTGTGTTATGGTGGTCATGGTGGAGGGCCCATGTTGCTGGGGGCAGGAAGGTTGTGTTATGGTGGTCATGGTGGAGGGCCCCATGTTGCTGGGGGCAGGAAGGTTGTGTTATGGTGGTCATGGTGGAGGGCCCCATGTTGCTGGGGGCAGGAAGGTTGTGTTATGGTGGTCATGGTGGAGGGCCCCATGTTGCTGGGGGCAGGAAGGTTGTGTTATGGTGGTCATGGTGGAGGGCCCATGTTGCTGGGGGCAGGAAGGTTGTGTTATGGTGGTCATGGTGGAGGGCCCCATGTTGCTGGGGGCAGGAAGGTTGTGTTATGGTGGTCATGGTGGAGGGCCCATGTTGCTGGGGGCAGGAAGGTTGTGTTATGGTGGTCATGGTGGAGGGCCCCATGTTGCTGGGGCAGGAAGGTTGTGTTATGGTGGTCATGGTGGAGGGCCCCATGTTGCTGGGGGCAGGAAGGTTGTGTTATGGTGGTCATGGTGGAGGGCCCCATGTTGCTGGGGGCAGGAAGGTTGTGTTATGGTGGTCATGGTGGAGGGCCCATGTTGCTGGGGGCAGGAAGGTTGTGTTATGGTGGTCATGGTGGAGGGCCCCATGTTGCTGGGGGCAGGAAGGTTGTGTTATGGTGGTCATGGTGGAGGGCCCCATGTTGCTGGGGCAGGAAGGTTGTGTTATGGTGGTCATGGTGGAGGGCCCCATGTTGCTGGGGGGCAGGAAGGTTGTGTTATGGTGGTCATGGTGGAGGGTCCCATGTTGCTGGGAGCAGGAAGGTTGTGTTATGGTGGTCATGGTGGGGGGTCCCATGTTGCTGGGGGCAGGAAGGTTGTGTTATGGTGGTCATGGTGGAGGGCCCATGTTGCTGGGGGCAGGAAGGTTGTGTTATGGTGGTCATGGTGGAGGGCCCCATGTTGCTGGGGCAGGAAGGTTGTGTTTGGTGGTCATGGTGGAGGGTCCCATGTTGCTGGGGGGCAGGAAGGTTGTGTTATGGTGGTCATGGTGGAGGGCCCCATGTTGCTGGGGGCAGGAAGGTTGTGTTATGGTGGTCATGGTGGAGGGCCCCATGTTGCTGGGGCAGGAAGGTTGTGTTATGGTGGTCATGGTTGGGGGTCCCATGTTGCTGGGGGTCAGGAAGGTTGCGTTATGGTGGTCATGGTGGGGGGTCCCATGTGCTGGGGGACAGGAAGGGTGTGTTATGGTGGTCATGGTGGAGGGCCCATGTTGCTGGGGGGCAGGAAGGTTGTGTTATGGTGGTCATGGTTGGGGGTCCCATGTTGCTGGGGGTCAGGAAGGTTGTGTTATGGTGGTCATGGTGGGGGGTCCCATGTTGCTGGGGGGCAGGAAGGTTGTTGTTATGGTGGTCATGGTGGAGGCCCCATGTTGCTGGGGCAGGAAGGTTGTGTTATGGTGGTCATGGTGGGGGGCCCCATGTTGCTGGGGGCAGGAAGGTTGTGTTATGGTGGTCATGGTGTTGGTCCCATGTTGCTGGGGGCAGGAAGGTTGTGTTATGGTGGTCATGGTGGAGGGCCCATGTTGCTGGGGGGCAGGAAGGTTGTGTTATGGTGGTCATGGTGGAGGGTCCCATGTTGCTGGGGGCAGGAAGGTTGTGTTATGGTGGTCATGGTGGAGGGCCCCATGATGCTGGGGGCAGGAAGGTTTGTGTTATGGTGGTCATGGTGGAGGGCCCCATGTTGCTGGGGCGGAAGGTTGTACTCACCTAGTTGTACTCACCTAGTTGTGCTTGCGGGGGTTGAGCTCTGGCTCTTTGGTCCCGCCTCTCAACCGTCAATCAACAGGTGTACAGTTTCCTGAGCCTATTGGGCTCTATCATATCTACACTTGAAACTGTGTATGGAGTCAGCCTCCACCACATCGCTTCCTAATGCATTCCATTTGTCAACCACTCTGACACTAAAAAAGTTCTTTCTAATATCTCTGTGGCTCATTTGGGCACTCAGTTTCCACCTGTGTCCCCTAGTGCGTGTGCCCCTTGTGTTAACAGCCTGTCTTTATCAACCCTGTCGATTCCCCTGAGAACCTTGAATGTGGTGATCATGTCCCCCCTAACTCTTCTGTCTTCCAACGAAGTGAGGTTTAATTCCTGCAGTCGCTCCTCGTAGCTCATACCTCTCAGCTCGGGTACTAGTCTGGTGGCAAACCTTTGAACCTTTTCCAGTTTAGTCTTATGCTTGACTAGATAGGGACTCCATGCTGGAGCCGCATACTCCAGGATTGGTCTGACATATGTGGTATATAATGTTCTGAAAGATTCCTTACACAAGTTTCTAAAGGCCGTTCTTATGTTAGCCAACCTGGCATATGCTGCTGATGTTATCCTCTTGATATGAGCTTCAGGGGACAGGTCTGGCGTGATATCAACCCCCAGGTCTTTCTCTCTCTCTGACTCTTGAAGTATTTCATCTCCCAAATGATACCTTGTATCTGGTCTCCTGCTTCCTACCCCTATCTTCATTACATTACATTTGCTTGGGTTAAACTCTAACAGCCATTTGTTCGACCATTCCTGCAGCTTGTCCAGGTCTTCTTGAAGTCTCAAGCTGTCCTCCTCTGTCTTAATCCTTCTCATAATTTGGCGTCGTCAGCAAACATTGAGAGGAATGAGTCTATACCCTCTGGGAGATCATTTACGTATATCAGAAACAGGATAGGTCCAAGTACAGAGCCCTGTGGGACTCCACTGGTGACTTCACGCCAGTCTGAGGTCTCACCCTCACTGTAACTCTCTGCTTCCTATTGCTTAGGTACTCCCTTATCCACTGGAGCGCCCTACCTGTTACTCCTGCCTGTTTCTCCAGCTTATGCATCAACCTTTTATGGGGTACTGTGTCAAAGGCTTTCCGACAGTCCAAAAAAATGCAGTCCGCCCACCCTTCTCTTTCTTGCTTAATTCTTGTCACCTGATCGTAGAATTCTATCAAGCCTGTAAGGCAAGATTTACCCTCCCTGAACCCATGTTGATGGGTTGTCACGAAGTCTCTTCTCTCCAGATGTGTTACTAGGTTTTTTCTCACAATCTTCTCCATCACCTTGCATGGTATACAAGTTAAGGACACTGGCCTGTAGTTCAGTGCCTCTTGTCTGTCACCCTTTTTGTATATTGGTATTACATTAGCAGTCTTCCATCATTAGCAGTTGTGTTATGGTGGTCATGGTGGAGGGCCCCATGTTGCTGGGGAGCAGCAACAAACACCAGTCACTACAACGCTCGTGGGTTAGTATCCTGCACCACAAACGTTAGTCACTAACAACGCTCGTGGGTTAGTATCCTACACCACAAACACCAGTCACTAACAACGCTCGTGGGTTAGTATCCTGCACCACAAACGTCAGTCACTAACAACGCTCGTGGGTTAGTATCCTACACCACAAACACCAGTCACTAACACGCTCGTGGGTTAGTATCCTGCACCACAAACGTCAGTCACTAACAACGCTCGTGGGTTAGTATCCTACACCACAAACACCAGTCACTAACAACGCTCGTGGGTTAGTATCCTACACCACAAACACCAGTCACTAACAACGCTCGTGGGTTAGTATCCTACACTACAAACATCACTAACAACTTACTCATGTTCATCCCCTCTGACGGTTTCTTCGGCAGGTTCAGCTTACCCGCTCTCACCATCTGTAGAGGTACACGGTGTGTTAAGCCTTGTGCAGCACTGTGTGAGTATGTGTGTGTGTGTGAGTATGTGTGTGTGTGTGAGTATGTGTGTGTGTGTGAGTATGTGTGTGCGTGTGTGCATTTACCTAGTTGTATTCACCTAGTTGTGCTTGCAGGGGTTGAGCTCTTTCGGCCCGCCTCTCAACTGTCAATTTTTTCACACACCCCCAGGAAGCAAACTGTAACAGTTGTCTAACTTCCAGGTACCTATTTACTGCTAGGTGAACAGGTGCATCAGGGTGAAAGAAACTGCCCAGTTGTTTCCGCCCTCTCCGGGGATCGATCCCCTGTCCCTAGGATTACGAATCCCGAGAGCTGCCCACTCAGCCACCAGACCCCTTTCAATGTGTGTGTGTGTGTACTCACCTAATTGTGCTTGTAGGGGTTGGGCTCTGGCTCTTTGGTCCCGCCTCTCAACCGTCAATCAACAGGTGTACAGGTTCCTGAGCCTATTGGGCTCTATCATATCTACACTTGAAACTGTGTATGGAGTCGGCCTCCACCACATCACTTCCTAATGCATTCCATTTGTCAACCACTCTGACACTAAAAAGTTCTTTCTAATATCTCTGTGGCTCATTTGGGCACCCAGTTTCCACCTGTGTCCTCTAGTGCGTGTCCCCTTGTGTTAAATAGCCTGTTTTTATCTACCCTATTAATTCCCTTGAGAATCTTGAATGTGGTGATCATGTCCCCCCCTAACTCTTCTGTCTTCCAGCGAAGTGTGTGTGTGTGTACTCACCTAATTGTACTCACCTAATTGTGCTTGCGGGGGTTGAGCTTTGGCTCTTTGGTCCCGCCTCTCAACTGTCAATCAACTTGTGTACAGATTCCTGAGCCTACTGGGCTCTATCATATCTACATTTGAAATTGTGTATGGAGTCAGCCTCCACCACATCACTTCCTAGTGCATTCCATTTATTAACTACTCTGACACTGAAAAAACTCTTTCTAACGACTCTGTGGCTCATCTGGGTACTAAGTTTCCACCTGTGTCCCCTTGTTCGTGTCCCACCCGTGCTGAAGAGTTTGTCTTTGTCCACCCTGTCAATTCCCTGAGAATTGTGTTCCCCCTGAATTGAATTCCCCCTGTGTGTGTGTGTGTGTGTGTGTTGTGTGTGTGTGTGTGTGTGTGTGTGTGTGTGTGGGTGTGTGTGTGTGTGTGTGTGTGTGTGTGTGTGTGTGTGTGTGTGGTGTGTGTGTGTGTGTGTGTGTGTGTGTGTGTGTGTGCGTGTGTGTGTGTGTGTGTGTGTACTCACCTACTTGTGCTTGCGTGGGTTGAGCTTCGGCTGTTTGGTCCCGCCTCTCAACTATCAATCAACAGGTAAACAGATTCTTGAGCCTACTGGGATCTATCATATCTACATTTGGAACTGTAAATGGAGTCAGCCTCCACCACATCACTGCCTAATGCATACCATCTGTTAACTACTCTGGCGCTGAAAAAGTTCTTTCTAACATCCCTGTGGCTCATGTGGGTACTCAGTTTCCGCCTGTGTCCCCTTGTTCGCGTACCACCAGTGTTGAATAGTTTATCCTTGTCTACCGGTCGATTCCTCTGAGGATTTTGTAGGTAGTGATCATGTCTCCCCTTACTCTTCTGTCTTCCAGTGTCGTAAGGTGTATTTCCCGCAGCCTTTCCTCGTAACTCATGCCTCTTAGTTCTGGGACTAGTCTAGTGGCATATCATTGAACTTTTTCCAGCTTCGTCTTGTGTTTGATAAGGTACGGGCTCCATGCTGGGGCCGCATACTCCAGGATTGGTCTTACATATGTGGTATACAAAATTCTGAATGATTCCTTACACAGGTTCCTGAAGGCTGTTCTGATGTTAGCCAGCCTCTCATATGCCGCTGACGTAATTCTTTTTATGTGGGCTTCAGGAGACAGGTTTGGCATGATGTCAATTCCTAGATCTTCTCTCTGTCCGTTTCATTAAGTACTTCATCTCCTATTCTGTTTCCTGTGTCTGGCCTCCTGTTTCCACCGCCTAGTTTCATAACTTTGCATTTACTCGGGTTGAACTTTAGCAGCCATTAGTTGGGCCATTCATTCAGTCTGTCTAGGTCATCTTGTAGCCTCCTACTATCATCCTCTGTTCAATCCTCCTCATAATTTTTGCATCATCAGCAAAATGAGAGAAACGAGTCTATACCCTCTCGGAAATCATTTACATATATATCAGAAACAGTATAGGTCCAAGGACTGAAACCTGCGGGACTCCACTTGTAACGTCTCGCCAATCTGAGACCTCACCCCTCACATTGACTCGTTGTCTCCTGTTGCTTAGGTACTCCTTTATCCAATGGAGTACCTTCCCTTTCACTCCAGCCTGCATCTCCAGCTTTTTCACTACCCTCTTGTGTGGTACTGTATCAAAGGCTTTCTGACAATCCAAAAATATGTAGTCTGCCCACCCTTCTCTTTCTTGCTTGATTTTTGTTGCCTGGTCGTAGAATTCAAGTAACCCTGTGAGGCAGGACCTGCCATCCCTGAACCCATGTTGATGCTGTGTTACAAAGTTCTTTCGCTCCAGATGTTCCACTAGCTTTCTTCGCACAATCTTCTCCATCAGCTTGCATGGTATGCAGGTTAGGAACACTGGCCTGTAGTTCAGTGCCTCCTGTCTATCCCCTTTCTTGTATATCAAGACTACGTTAGCTGCTTTCCAAATTTCTGGCAGTTCCCCTGTTGCCAGTGATTTGTTATACACTATGGAGAGTGGCAGGCACAGTTCCTCTGCTCCTTCCTTAGTATCCAATGGGAGATTCCATCTGGGCCTTTAGCCTTTGTCACATCCAACTCTAGTAAACACTTCCTTACTTCCCTGCTGGTAATCTCAAACTCTTCCAGTGATTCCTGGTTAACTATTCCCTCTCTTATCTCTGGAATTTCTTCTGCTCTAGGTGAAGACCTCCTGGATTTCTTATTCAGTTCCTCACACACTTCTTGTCGTTTGTAGTGAATCCTTCTGCCCTATCCTTAATTTCATGACCTGTTCCTTTACTGTTGTTTTTCTCCTGATGTGGCTGTGCAACAATTTAGGCTGAGTCTTTGCCTTGCTTGCGATGTCATTTTCGTATTGTCTTTCTGCCTCTCTTCTCATTCTGACATATTCATTCCTGGTACTCTGGTATCTTTCTCTGCTCTCCAGTGTCCTGTTATTCCTATAGTTTCTCCATGCCCTTTACTTTGCTGCTTAGCTCGCCTACATCTCTGATAAAACCATGGGTTTCTCATCTTCATTTCACTGTTTTCCTTTTGGACTGGGAGAAACTTTTTNTGCCTCTGCACACTCTTTCAGTATCCAAGGTGAGATCCATCTGGCCCAACAGCCTTTCTAACATCCAGATCCAGCAGGTGTCTCTTGACCTAATCTCTCGTAATTTCGAACTCTTCCAAGGCCGCCTGGTTTACCTCCCTTTCTCCTAGCACAGTGACCTCACCTTGTTCTATTGTGAAGACCTCCTGGAACCTCTTGTCGAGTTCTTCACACACCTCTTTGTCATTCTCTGTATACCTGTCCTCGCCTGTTCTAAGTTTCAATACCTGTTCTTTCACTGTTGTTTTCCTTCTGATGTGACTGTGGAGTAGCTTTGGTTCGGTCTTGGCTTTGTTTGCTATATCATTTTCATAACTTCTCTCTGCTTCTCTTCTCACCCTGACGTACTCATTCCTGGTTCTCTGGTATCTCTCTCTGCTTTCTGGTGTTCTGTTATTCCGGAAGTTCCTCCATGCCCTTTTGTTCAGTTTCTTCGCTTCCATACATACCCTATTATACCATGGATTCTTCTGTTGCTTCTCGGATTTTTCCCTTTGGGCCGGGATGAACCCGTTTACTGCCTCCTGACACTTTTGGGTAACATAGTCCATCATACCCTGTACAGACTTATCTCTGAGGTCTGTGTCCCAAGGTATTTCACTTAGGAATCTTCTCATCTGTTCATAATTCCCTTTGCGGTATGCCAGCCTTTCGATGTGATGTGTGTGTGTTCTATTTGTGTCTGTACAATCGAGCATTGACCCTTTGATCCCGCCTTTCGAGCCATCGGTTGTTTACAGCAATGACTCCAGTCCTATTTCCCTATCATACCTAGTTTTAAAATTACAAATAGTATTTGCTTCCACAACCTGCTCCTTAAGTGCATTTCATTTTTCCACTACTCTCACGCTAAAAGAAAACTTCCTAACATCTCTGACTCATCTGAGTTTCCAGCTTCCACCCATGTCTCCTCGTTCTGTTAATATTCCGTGTGAACATTTCGTCTGTGTCCACTCAGTCAATTCCCTTGAGTATTTTATACGTTCCTATCATATCCCCTCTCTCCCTTCTCTTTTCTAGTGTTGTAAGGCTCAGTTCCTTCAGGCGCTCTTCATACCTCATTCCTCGTAACGTTGGGACGAGTCTCGTTGCAAACTTTTGAATCTTTTCCAGTTTCCTTATGTGTTTCTTCTGATGGGGACTCCATGATGAGGCGGTATACTCTAAGACTGGCCTCACATAGGCCTTAAATGCCTCCTTACTTAGGTTTCTGAATGATGTTCTAACTTTTGCCAGTGTAGAGTACGCTGCTGTCGTTATCCTATTTATATGTGCCTCAGGAAATAGATTAGGTGTTACGTCCACACCAGGTCTCTTTCTCGCGTCGTCACAAGCAGGCAGTTCCCCTTCATTGTGTACTGTCCCTTTGATCTCCTATCACCTAGTCCCATTTCCATAACTTTACATTTGCTCGTGTTGAACTCCAGTAGCCATTTCTCTGACCATCTCTGCAACCTGTTCAAGTCCTCTTGGAGGATCCTGCAATCCTTATCTGTCACAACTCTTCTCATCAACTTTGCGTCATCCGCAAACATCGACATGTAAGACTCTACACCCGTAAACATGTCGTTAACATATACAAGAAATAGAATTGGTCCCAGCACCGATCCTTGTGGTACTCCACTTGTCACTGTTCGCCAGTCCGACTTCTCGCCCCTTACCGTAACTCTCTGACTCCTTTCTGTTAGGTAGTTCCTTATCCATGCTAGGACCTTTCCCCCCACCCCCGCCTGCCTCTCGAGTTTGAACAGCAGTCTCATGTGTGGTACTGTATCAAAGGCTTTTTGGCAGTCCAGAAATATGCAGTCTGCCCAACCATCTCTGTCCTGTCTTATCCTCGTTATTTTATCATAGAATTCCAGAAGGTTTGTTAGGCACGATTTCCCTGTCCAGAACCCATGTTGATGTTTGTTCACAAACCTAATGATCTCCAGGTGTGCAACCAGTCGTAGCCAAATTATTCTTTCCAGTATTTTACAGGGGATGCTTGTCAGTGATACAGGTCTATAGTTAAGTGCCTCCTCCCTATCGCCTTTCTTGAAGATCGGCACGACATTTGCCTTCTTCCAGCAACTGGGCAATTCTCCTGACATAAGTTACTCATTAAAGATCATTGCCAGAGGCAGGCTGAGGGCCTGCGCTGCTTCTATTAGTATCCACGGTGATACTTTGTCTGGCCAACTGCTTTAGATGCATCTAGAGTTGTCAACTGTTTCATTACCTCCTCTGCTGTCACCTCTATATCTGATAGTCTTTCATTTAGGGTAACCCCTTCCAACAATGGGAGCTGCTCAGGCTCGGTAGTGAACACTCCATGGAAACTGGCATTCAGTGCCTCACAGATTTCCTTGTCACTTTCAGTATATGCCCCCTCTGCCTTCCTTAGTCTTGTCACTTGGTCGTTCACCGACATTTTTCTTCTTATATGACTGTGTAGTAGCTTAGGTTGTTTTTTAGCTTTCATTGCAATATCGTTTTCATAGTCCCTTTCCGATGTTCGTCTTATGTTAATGTAATCGTTCCTAGCTCTGTTGTATCTGATCCTGTTGTCCTCTATCCTTTGTCTTCTGTAATTCCTCCACTCCCGCCTGCTGGCCATTTTTGCTTCCTGACACTGTCTATTAAACCATGAGTTATTATATTCCTTCTTATTTTTTCCCTTTACTGTTGGTATAAATCTCTCTTCGCCCTCTTGGCATTTCTGTATGACTAGGTCCATCGTATCTTGAACTGTTTTTCCTCTAATTTCTTCCGCCCACTGCACTTCTCCCAGATAGTCCTTATCCTCTTATAGTCCCCTTTCCTGTAGTCAACTCTCCTTTCCCAGATCTCTTGTCCCATGGTCATAAGTTTGATTCCATCATGTAGTCAAAGACTACAAAGTCAAAGACAACAAAGACTGTGTGTGTGTGTGTGTGTGTGTGTGTGTGTGTGTGTGTGTGTGTGTGTGTGTGTGTGTGTTCGCGCGCATGCACGTGTGTTTGCGTGAATGGTGAGAATGAGTAGACATGGCGTATTATAAAATATTGAAGCAATGTGGTGGGAATGAATTCTAGACTCTGGGTTCCAAGACACACACTCACGGTGGAAGAACAGGCTAACGATCCCTACTACACATACGTAACACCTTCAGTGTAGTGAGAGTATAATGTGTAGGATGAAGAGAATCTGGTGAAATGTATAATGTAACTTGGGTTAACTACCGAGGAGGTATCTGCTATATAATGGAATAACAAACACGATTAAATTCATAGAACGAAACCTTAACTGAACAAAATTCTCACTAAATACAATACACACTGAATATAAATCTCACTGAATACAATGCAAACAGTGAATAGAAACATCACTAAGGATATACACCTCACTGATTATGAACTTCACTAAATGAAAGCTCCACTGAATAAAAACCTCGCTGAATGAAAACCTCATTGGATATAATCATCACTGAGTATATCCAATTAATCATCACAGCCTGAGTATAATCATCACAACCTTTAATATAAATCTCATTGAGTGGAAATCTGACAAAGTAAAATCTCTGAATTAATGCTTTTTTAATATTTCAATGAATGAATACCTCACATAAACCTCTGACAAAATACTATAATGAAATATTTTTCGAATAGAAATTGTGTAAACTACGCTGATGGAATGATAAAAAGATAATAATGATGATAAATAATTGATGATAAAAAGACTAAGTTAATGTCTGTTTGAAAGTATATATAAATATACTAGAACTTAAATCCATGGAATATGGATACTGTAATTTCGACATTTAGAAATTATTGAAAGTAAACAAACTTAAAGTTTTAAGTTTGACTAGGAATTTAATTAAACAATCATAGGAAATATAACTTGAATTTTGGCAGCATAATATTTATCACAAATCTTATACATATATTTTTAGATTTGTTGAAAATTGAATATTGTTTCATATGAATTTTGAATACTCGTTATAGATTTATGTAAACCTAAATTAACCAAAAAATTATAACCTTCATTAAAATAATCTCATTCTTAGAGGAACACAAGATACTGAACCAACACTCACCTCACACATACGAGGATTTAACTGGGGGTTACAGTCTGACCTGGTACATGCATCAGCTATGCTGCGACAGCTGCGGCCACAGTATATGTTTCCGGCGCCACAATGTGAGCTCGTTCTCGTCCAGGTCTATAACACACAAACACAAGAGGTCATTATTATAACTCATCACAACAGCTGATAGTTGAGTGGAGCTGTTCAAACAACTTTAATTAATCCAAATCCCGGCCACCCATACCCAAGTACCCCAGTGTCCTTGTTAGTGCATACCCAGGTATGCCAGTGTCCTTGTTAGTGCATACCCAGGTATGCCAGTGTCCTTGTTAGTGCATACCCAGGTACGCCAGTGTCCTTGTTAGAGCATACCCAGGTACGCCAGTGCCCTTGTTAGTGCATACCCAGGTACGCCAGTGTCCTTGTTAGTGCATACCCAGGTACGCCAGTGTCCTTGTTAGTGCATACCCAGGTACGCCAGTGTCCTTGTTAGTGCATACCACAGGTATGCCAGTGTCCTTGTTAGTGCATACCCAGGTACGCCAGTGTCCTTGTTAGTGCATACCCAGGTACGCCAGTGTCCTTGTTAGTGCATACCCAGGTACGCCAGTGTCCTTGTTAGAGCATACCCAGGTACGCCAGTGTCCTTGTTAGAGCATACCCAGGTACGCCAGTGTCCTTGTTAGAGCATACCCAGGTATGCCAGTGTCCTTGTTAGTGCATACCCAGGTATGCCAGTGTCCTTGTTAGTGCATACCCAGGTATGCCAGTGTCCTTGTTAGTGCATACCCAGGTATGCCAGTGTCCTTGTTAGTGCATACCCAGGTATGCCAGTGTCCTTGTTAGTGCATACCCAGGTATGCCAGTGTCCTTGTTAGTGCATACCCAGGTATGCCAGTGTCCTTGTTAGTGCATACCCAGGTACGCCAGTGTCCTTGTTAGTGCATACCCAGGTATGCCAGTGTCCTTGTTAGTGCATACCCAGGTATGCCAGTGTCCTTGTTAGTGCATACCCAGGTATGCCAGTGTCCTTGTTAGTGCATACCCAGGTATGCCAGTGTCCTTGTTAGTGCATACCCAGGTATGCCAGTGTCCTTGTTAGTGCATACCCAGGTATGCCAGTGCCCTTGTTAGTGCATACCCAGGTACGCCAGTGCCCTTGTTAGTGCATACCCAGGTATGCCAGTGTCCTTGTTAGTGCATACCCAGGTACGCCAGTGCCCTTGTTAGTGCATACCCAGGTATGCCAGTGCCCTTGTTAGTGCATACCCAGGTATGCCAGTGCCCTTGTTAGTGCATACCCAGGTATCCCAGTGATCTTGTTAGTGTATACCCACATACACCAGTGCCCAGGAGCACCAGTACCCAGGAACATCGGTGTCCTTTTTGTTAACGTATACCCAGTTTACTTGTATCCTCCTTAACACAAACCCAGGTTATTACCTAGCATTCACCTAGTTTTATTTGCGGGGGATGAGTCAAGGCTCTTGGGTATTCATACACCTCATTCATCACGGTTTATACACCTCGTAAAAACTTGCGAGTTCTTGTTGGTGTCAATCATGGAATTAACTTGAGACTTGCTACAATGTTCTATGTATCATTTATACGTTCTGTGATTTACTACAATGCTCTACATATCACACTGTATACAGATAAAAAGCTAAAATCCCTTGAAATGTTGCAAATTGAAGCTATGCGTCTCATCTTTGGGGCTCCAAAGTCCACGAGAATAGTTAATATGAGAGCAGAGTTAAAATTCCCTACCATAAGTGAGAGAATTTTGTCCATTAGCAGAGTTTTCGGCGTGACGGCATTGAGTAGATCTAGGCAACACAGGAAGTTTCAAACTAAACTTTCTAATATGCTACACTCACCTGAGGTCTATAGAAGAAGAACGAAATCTCATTATGCATGATTTTACAAGGTAACCAACTCCATCAAAATATCAAATATGTATCCAACTTAATGATTGGTCAACTAATTAATCCATGGGATAACTGGGATCTATTAGTTGATTTTGTAATTGCACTCAAGAAAAATAGTGTACACTCTACATTATTAAAACAGTTAACACTGTGCAGCATCACTAAGAGTACCCAGACAATGGGTAACGATGTGTATCAGTGCTATACCGACGGTTCTGTAGAAGAAGGTGGACGATGTACCGGATGTGCATGTGACAAGTAGCCTTTATTTGAACAAATTTTTCTCGTACATCAGCAATGAAGCGCGTCAGTCAGTCCCCAAGTGGGCATTTGACTGCATAGACTTGGGGACTGTAAGCCCCAAAGAACTCAGTATATTGGCAAGACAACAGCGTCTCTTTCCAGGCGATTAACAATGTGTAAACAACAGGGCTCATCAAGGAACAATAATCTCTTCTCACAACCAGCCATCACCAGAGAAATCTTAAACACAGAAATCAACATTTAACAACAACAACAACAGAAATCACTCGATAGATACAACGATAGCAGGAGGCTCGACATTGAGGAGCTACCACATTATCAAGAGAAGCCTTTACCACGGCCAGTTGTCCAGCAAAGAGAGAAGCCCCGTTACTCTCTAATGCCCCGCAAAATCTGATGAGCCTTCGGTCGCCCAGACGGGATCATCGGTGAACCCCTAGAAGAATGGTAAGCAGTTGGTATGGAGGACTACACCTTGCGTTTCAACCTTAGCAGCAAACACCTATGTTAACTTCAGTGCTGCACGGGCAGGAGGTGCTGCCAATCACCAAGAACCAGCCCAATTTCACGTAAATAGGAGACCTGTGATCACACACAATTGTGGGTCGGGCACCCATGGTGACATGGGGGGAGGGAAGGACTTGGGATTCCCACTGCCCACCATTAGGGGCTTTAAAAGTGATGGGTCAGATTGATCACATTGGGACATAGTTTAGTTTACACAGGGCAATTGAGAGTCTCCAATCTAATTAAACCAACTAGAGACCCTAGAGCTGCCATTTCTCTCTTTCAGCGCCTTATGTGTGGCGATTCCAAGAGGGGAAATGCCCACTGCATCCATGTTTCCTGCCCGCTATCTGAGGTGCTGGAGGAGCTCTACAACTGGTGACAAGTAGCCTTGTACCCTGCAAGTAACCAATGTTGTGACCCCTTTTTGTGGGTAATGAAATTTTAAAAAATTTAAAGGATAGTATATATACCACACATACCAAAAGAATAGGGGCAGTAGGAGAAGGAAATATTTAAGTGTTCAGTGAGGATCCACAAGGTCTTTCCTGAGTACTCTTTATTTCTTTCTCTGGAAAACCACAGGTTGGGCAGTGAGGGATTGGAAGTTTGAAGTTCCTCTAGTGTCTTGGGGGGGGGGGGGTTATCTGGGGGTTCAAATACCCTGGAACTCCCACCTCATTTAAGACTCTCTGAGTATGGTGCAGTGGATTAAGTATATATACCTGCCTCATCTGTGATTGAGCCAGGGTTCAAGTCTCCTGGTGGGTTTGGGTGTCTAAAGTGTTAAACGTGTCAAACTTTGTGGGTTTAAGCGTGAAGTGTTGTCATTAAGCATGGACAACCGTGTTCTCCCATATTAAATGGAATTTGATGAAAGAACGTCAGTAATCCCTCACTGTCTCTAGTGTTTCCTGTGGGACAGGGGGGTACCTGGGGTTCAAATACCCTGGAACTCCCACCTCTTTTAAGGGGCTCTGAGTGTGGTGTGGAATGGATGAAGTGTGTACATATATATATTACATATATATAAGATAGATAGATATGAATATAGTATAGAGTATAAATATAGAGATAGAGATATAGAGATAGATATATGAGATAGATATATAATATATATATCTTATATATAATATCTCTCTCTCTCTCCTCCTCTCTCGCTCCTCCTACGCTCTTCTCTCCTCTAATCTATGCTCCTCTCCTCTCTTCGACTATCATACTCCTCTCTTCTATCGCTACGTTTACAGAGAAACACACACCCACACACACACACACCACCCAATGTCATAACAATATAACATTCAGTGTTCGAAGACCTCGTCAGCTCCTCGGAGGTTGGGGTGACGTCACCCAGGCTATCAGCACACGCATTTCCCCTCTGAACTGCGCCACTGAGGCGCTGGAACAAGGAAACTGGCTGCTCGTGGGTCCTCCGAGTTTCCCACTGAAGTTCCTCCCCAACCTCTTTTAAAAACTTGAGTGTCAACATTTACCCCAGGCCGTCCCAGTCCCTCTCTGAGCCTTTCGGCACGAACCTGTAACACGTTTCGTAGGTCTCTGTAACTTGTGGATTTTCTGGGTCTCCCTGGAGGTGGCTGCCCCTCCTCCCTCAGCTGTAGTGTGAGGTAGATTGGTATCAGCCAATGTAGATTGCACAGGTGTAAATCCCATACGACCTGTTTACCTTTCCCTCCATGGCTGCAGGGTGACTCCATCTGGGCGTTTTGGGCTGTTGTCAGGTCTGCACCACTGGGTGTTCCCGTTGTGCTGGGCACCTAGCTGAGACAAAGCTTCTCTTGATGATGTCGTGGACTGCTTCGTGTCTGGGCAATCTTTCCCCTGTGTCCTTGCCGACAGGACGAGACCATGGCTGCCATATTGGTCGGCCCGGTGCCTGGCCCACAAATACACCGTGCTCGTGGAGATGGGGGCGGCAGGGCGCAGAGCGACACCAATATTTAGGGCCCGATGGTCCAGGCCGGGTGCCCAAGGCGGAATTAGGGACTGCCAACAGGGAAGTCCCCAGCGTGGGAGGCTTGCACAGCTAGGAGACGCTCTCTGTCCTGAGAAGCTACGTCAAGCAATGCATTTGGCGAGTGTTCTCCACTATGGGCCTATCCCATTTGGCCTGTTTTCAGTCGTTTGGAAAGTTTGGTCGGGTGTGTGATTGGGCGAGAAGTGTCCCACTGAACCAGCGTCCCTTCCACAATTTGGGGATCACACCGGAAATCCCAATGGGAGTTTTCCCTTAGGTATTCTGGAAGTATTTCCTTCACTATCCCTTGTAGCAAATGGTCGAGGATAAAGAATGCTGGCATTGCTAACTGTGTCGCCTTGTGAATACCTATAACCCCTCGAGTCTAACTGGGAAGCGTTGCCTTGGTCCCCACTGGTCCATCTTGCAGGGAGAAGGTTTAACACTTTTCATAGTTATTGTCTTTAGGAGTGAGTCGTATTCCGTTAATGTTGGGCTGTCAAAGGAAGGAGCACACCTAAGGAAATAGGTAAGTCTGGGCAAGGCCTGGCACCTTGTAAGAAGGTACCAAGCATCGTGAGCATCCAAAACCCCTATTCGCGCCTCCATCCTCCTTCGGTCTTTAAGCTTTTCTTCGAGGAACTACCCTCCAATGGCGTTTGCGAGCCAAGAGGTGACCCTAGCAGCACACTGTCGGTGGGAGCAATCACTTTGGCTCCTGGCAATAAGATTTGTAATGCATCTATGATGGTTTGGCTGGACGAGATGATTTTACACTTTGATGGATTTATGGTAAGGCCTAACTCCTCTCCTCCTAGATTTCACTAGCTGAAGATCTCCTAGCAGGGATTCCCGTGTCCCTGCCAGGGGTTGCCATGGTCCAGGAACCAGATGTTGAATTCGCTGGAACAACCTGCTTGTGACCCTCCTTTAGCTGCCATGCAGAAAAAGAAAAGGGGCAAGTA
>WNGS01066681.1:645071-684500 GCA_020271785.1 Procambarus virginalis | reverse complement strand
CATAGATGGACCGGCAGAACTGTCTCGCTTCTGGCCACGGCACCTGTGATGGAGAGGACCCATTGACTATGACACCTGTGGTGGTGAGAGGAGTGGACACTAATAACTTGGACACCTGTAGTGGTGATAGGGGAAGTGGACACTAACGATATCCATCACCTGTTGTGGTGCTGTGGAAGAGGGTATTACTAGGCCTATACATCGGTGAGGGTAGCTGGGGGAGAGGATATTACTGACACTGACATCATGGTGCTGGTGGTTGGGAGTGGGGGACTGGACAGTAATGACAGGGAACACTTGCGGTGGTGGTTAGGGGGAGGGGGACGGGACAATGCATGCGTTTCTGAATCTTCACAGAATTGTGGATTAATCATTAGACAGGTTTATGCTCTAATTTTAGAATGATATAATATATTTTAATACAGCGAAGCAAAATAGTTATGTAAACTCCATTAGGTTAATATTAGTTATTAATTATAATTAAAAGGGTGAGAGCGGGTCATCTCCAGCCCTAAACACCAGAGATAAGTGACCTTTGACCGACCTTGGCCGGGGAGAAGAGGGCGAGGCAGAGCTGGCCGACCCGGGTGTACAACATTGGACAGTCCCGCTTCTGGTTCTTCAGCGAGGTGTTGACGGCCGTCGTGAGCACTGCCACAATCCCACTGGCTGGGGGCAGGAAGGTTGTGTTATGGTGGTCATGGTGGAGGGCCCCATGTTGCTGGGGCAGGAAGGTTGTGTTATGGTGGTCATGGTGGAGGGTCCCATGTTGCTGGGGGCAGGAAGGTTGTGTTATGGTGGTCATGGTGGAGGGCCCCATGTTGCTGGGGGCAGGAAGGTTGTGTTATGGTGGTCATGGTGGAGGGTCCCATGTTGCTGGGGGCAGGAAGGTTGTGTTATGGTGGTCATGGTGGAGGGCCCCATGTTTGCTGGGGCAGGAAGGTTGTGTTATGGTGGTCATGGTGGAGGGCCCCATGTTGCTGGGGGCAGGAAGGTTGTGTTATGGTGGTCATGGTGGAGGGCCCCATGTTGCTGGGGCAGGAAGGTTGTGTTATGGTGGTCATGGTGGAGGGTCCCATGTTGCTGGGGGCAGGAAGGTTGTGTTATGGTGGTCATGGTGGAGGGCCCCATGTTGCTGGGGGCAGGAAGGTTGTGTTATGGTGGTCATGGTGGAGGGCCCATGTTGCTGGGGCAGGAAGGTTGTGTTATGGTGGTCATGGTGGAGGGCCCCATGTTGCTGGGGCAGGAAGGTTGTGTTATGGTGGTCATGGTGGAGGGTCCCATGTTGCTGGGGCAGGAAGGTTGTGTTATGGTGGTCATGGTGGAGGGCCCCATGTTGCTGGGGGCAGGAAGGTTGTGTTATGGTGGTCATGGTGGAGGGCCCCATGTTGCTGGGGGCAGGAAGGTTGTGTTATGGTGGTCATGGTGGAGGGCCCCATGTTGCTGGGGGCAGGAAGGTTGTGTTATGGTGGTCATGGTGGAGGGCCCCATGTTGCTGGGGGCAGGAAGGTTGTGTTATGGTGGTCATGGTGGAGGGCCCCATGTTGCTGGGGGCAGGAAGGTTGTGTTATGGTGGTCATGGTGGAGGGCCCCATGTTGCTGGGGGCAGGAAGGTTGTGTTATGGTGGTCATGGTGGAGGGCCCCATGTTGCTGGGGGGCAGGAAGGTTGTGTTATGGTGGTCATGGTGGAGGGCCCCATGTTGCTGGGGGGCAGGAAGGTTGTGTTATGGTGGTCATGGTGGAGGGCCCCATGTTGCTGGGGGCAGGAAGGTTGTGTTATGGTGGTCATGGTGGAGGGCCCCATGTTGCTGGGGGGCAGGAAGGTTGTGTTATGGTGGTCATGGTGGAGGGCCCCATGTTGCTGGGGGGGCAGGAAGGTTGTGTTATGGTGGTCATGGTGGAGGGCCCATGTTGCTGGGGGCAGGAAGGTTGTGTTATGGTGGTCATGGTGCAGGGCCCCATGTTGCTGGGGGCAGGAAGGTTGTGTTATGGTGGTCATGGTGGAGGGTCCCATGTTGCTGGGGCAGGAAGGTTGTGTTATGGTGGTCATGGTGGAGGGCCCATGTTGCTGGGGCAGGAAGGTTTTGTTAAGATGGTCAACGAATTAAGTAACGATTAGCTCGTGGGTTAGTATCCTGCACCACAAACATCACTAACAACGCTCGTGGGTTAGTATCCTGCACCACAAACATCACTAACAACACTCGTGGGTTAGTATCCTGCACCACAAACATCACTAACAACACTCGTGGGTTAGTATCCTGCACCACAAACATCACTAACAACACTCGTGGGTTAGTATCCTGCACCACAAACATCACTAACAACGCTCGTGGGTTAGTATCCTGCACCACAAACATCACTAACAACACTCGTGGGTTAGTATCCTGCACCACAAACATCACTAACAACACTCGTGGGTTAGTATCCTGCACCACAAACATCACTAACAACACTCGTGGGTTAGTATCCTGCACCACAAACATCACTAACAACACTCGTGGGTTAGTATCCTGCACCACAAACATCACTAACAACACTCGTGGGTTAGTATCCTGCACCACAAACATCACTAACAACACTCGTGGGTTAGTATCCTGCACCACAAACATCACTAACAACGCTCGTGGGTTAGTATCCTGCACCACAAACATCACTAACAACACTCGTGGGTTAGTATCCTGCACAACAACATCACTAACAACACTCATGGGTTAGTATCCTGCACCACAAAAACAACTAACAACGCTTGAGGGTTAGTATCCTGCACCACAAACAACACTAACAACGCTTGAGGGTTAGTATCCTGCACCACAAACATCACTAACAACACTCGTGGGTTAGTATCCTGTACCACAAACAACACTAACAGCGCTCGTGGGTTAGTATCCTGCACCACAAACAACACTAACAACGCTCGTGGGTTAGTATCCTGCACCACAAACATCACTAACAACGCTCGTGGGTTAGTATCCTGAACCACAAACATCACTAGCAACATTCGTGGGTTAGTATCCTGCACCACAAACATCACTAACAACGCTCGTGGGTTAGTATCCTGCACCACAAACATCACTAACAACGCTCGTGGGTTAGTATCCTGCACCACAAACATCACTAACAACGCTCGTGGGTTAGTATCCTGCACCACAAACAACACTAACAACGCTCGTGGGTTAGTATCCTGCACCACAAACATCACTAACAACGCTCGTGGGTTAGTATCCTGAACCACAAACATCACTAACAACATTCGTGGGTTAGTATCCTGCACCACAAACATCACTAACAACGCTCGTGGGTTAGTATCCTGTACCACAAACATCACTAACAACGCTCGTGGGTTAGTATCCTGCACCACAAACATCACTAACAACGCTCGTGGGTTAGTATCCTGCACTACAAATATCACTAACAACGCTCGTGGGTTAGTATCCTGCACCACAAACATCACTAACAACGCTCGTGGGTTAGTATCCTGCACCACAAACAACACTAACAACGCTCGTGGGTTAGTATCCTGCACCACAAACATCACTAACAACGCTCGTGGGTTAGTATCCTGAACCACAAACATCACTAACAACATTCGTGGGTTAGTATCCTGCACCACAAACATCACTAACAACGCTCGTGGGTTAGTATCCTGTATCACAAACAACACTAACAACGCTTGAGGGTTAGTATCCTGTATCACAAACAACACTAACAACGCTTGAGGGTTATTATCCTGCACCACAAACATCACTAACAACGCTTGAGGGTTAGTATCCTGCACTAAACTCACTAACAACGCTTGAGGGTTAGTATCCTGCCACCACAAACAACACTAAAACGCTTGAGAGGGTTAGTATCCTGCACCACAAACAACACTAACAACGCTTGAGGGTTAGTATCCTGAACCACAAACAACACTAACAACGCTTGAGGGTTAGTATCCTGCACCACAAACATCACTAACAACGCTTGAGGGTTAGTATCCTGCACCACAAACAACACTAACAACGCTTGAGGGTTAGTATCCTGCACCACAAACAACACTAACAACGCTTGAGGGTTAGTATCCTGCACCACAAACAACACTAACAACGCTTGAGGGTTAGTATCCTGCACCACAAACAACACTAACAACGCTTGAGGGTTAGTATCCTGAACCACAAACAACACTAACAATGCTTGAGGGTTAGTATCCTGCACCACAAACATCACTAACAACGCTTGAGGGTTAGTATCCTGCACCACAAACATCACTAACAACGCTTGAGGGTTAGTATCCTGCACCACAAACAACACTAACAACGCTTGAGGGTTAGTATCCTGCACCACAAACAACACTAACAACGCTTGAGGGTTAGTATCTTGCACCACAAAACAACACTAACAACGCTTGAGGGTTAGTATCTGGCACCACAAACAACACTAGCAACGCTTGAGGGTTAGTATCCTGCACCACAAACAACACTAACAACGCTGAGGTTAGTATCCTACACCACAAACAACACTAACAACGCTTGAGGGTTAGTATCATGCCACCACAAACAACACTAACAACGCTTGAGGGTTAGTATCCTGCACCACAAACAACACTAACAAACGCTTGAGGGTTAGTATCCTGAACCACAAACAACACTAACATGCTTGAGGGTTAGTATCCTGCACCACAAACCTCACTAACAACGTTGAGGGTTAGTATCTGCACCACAAACATCACTAACAACGCTTGGAGGTTAGTATCCTGCAACACAAACAACACTAACAACGCTTGAGGTTAGTATCCTGCACCACAAACAACACTAACAACGCTTGAGGGTTAGTATCTTGCACACAAAACAAACACTAACAACGCTTGAGGGTTAGTATCCTGCACCACAAACAACACTAGCAACGCTTGAGGGTTAGTATCCTGACCACAAACATCACTACCAACAGCAAGGGCCATTCCTCCACCTCCTATCCCTTCCCTTTCTTTCCATAGTATATAGTAGTCCATTCAAAACACAGGAGCTGTTATGACTCCTGACAATTTTGTTTTCCGTGAGTTCTATTACATCTCGTTTTCTTCCTGCACGCTTTCCGCCAGTTCACTTGCTTTATTGGTAATCCCATCGATATTTGAGCACATTACCTTGAAGCTCACTCTCCTCTATCCATTTTCACCCTTCTTCCCTACAAGTGTAGGAAGTTGATCCATGGGTATTGCTACTTGAGTAGGCTCTTCCTACCATAGGGAAGTTACCAGGGGTTCAGTGGGGGGGGGGGGGATGGAGGGCTTAGGTCTTGCCCAGGCCTGCTTGGTGCAGGAAGAATTCTAAAGGGTGGGGTGGGGGGGACAAGGAGTGCTTGGGGTTGGGGGGCAGGGATTGTTTGGGGTGAGGGCACGCCCTCCTGTGTTTGAGTTAAAAGAGGTTTGGGGGAGGCAGTGTTGGGGATGGAGAGCTTAGGTCTTGCCTGGGCCTGCTTGGGACAGGAAGAAGACCAGGGGATGGGAAGGCAGGGGATATTCGGGGTAAGGGTGAAGGGAGGATTTAGGTGATATGGTGGGCATTGTGTTGGGTAAGGAGGGATTTGTGCTGGGGGTTGGGGGCCCTATGGGGTGGTGGGCTGGGTGTTGCACTCCCTTCTGGAGTTCCTGATTGCTGGATTGAGGTTCCCCACTCCCTTCTGGGAGTGCTGGGATGGAGGCACTCCCTCTCCTTGTGCGTTTTCCTTACATCTGCTGCCCTTATTATCTCGTCCCTGGTCATGTCCCTCTGAAGGTATACCTCTCTGTAATTCCTTGCATTTTTCAGTATTCAGTCAGTATTTTACTAGGATGTCCTCTTTGGTTGCCTCGTTCCTGAATACTGCCTTGATCAATTGCTGTGTGTGGTGTGTGTGTGTGTGTGTGTGTGTGTGTGTGTGTGTGTGTGTGTGTGTGTGTGTGGTGTGTGTGTCACCTAGTTGTGTTTGCGGGGTTGAGCTTTGCTCTTTCGGCCAGCCTCTCAACTGTCAATCAACTGTTTACTAACTACTTTTCCCCCCCCACACCACACGTGTGTGTGTGTGTGTGTGTGTGTGTGTATTCACCTAATTGTGCTTGCGAGGCTTGAGCTCTGGCTCTTTGGTCCCACCTCTCAACTGTCAATCAACTGGTGTACAGGTTCCTGAGCCTATTGGGCTCTATCATATCTACACTTGAAACTCTGTATGGAGTCAGCCTCCACCACGTCACTTCCTAATGTTTGTGTGTGTGTGTGTGTGTGTGTGTACTCACCTATATGTACTCACCTATATGTGTCTGCAGGATCGAGCATTGACTCTTGGATCCCGCCTTTCGAGCATCAGTTGTTTACAGCAATGACTCCTGTCCCATTTCCCTATCATACCTGGTTTTAAAATTATGAATAGTATTTGCTTCCACAACCTGTTCCTTAAGTGCATTCCATTTTCCCATTACTCTCACGCTAAAAGAAAACTTCCTAACATCTCTGTGATTCATCTGAGTTTCCAACTTCCATCCATGTCCCTCGTTCTGTTACTATTCCGTGTGAACATTTCGTCTATGTCCACTCTGTCAATCCCTCTGAGTATTTATACGTTCCTATCATGTCCCACCTCTCCCTTCTTCTTTCTAGTGTCGTAAGGCACAGTTCCCTCAGGCGCTCCTCCCCCCCCTCCCTCGTAGCTCTGGGACGAGTCTCGTTGCAAACCTCTGACCTTTTCCAGTTTCATTATATGCTTCTTCAGATGGGGACTCCATGATGAGGCGGCATACTCTAAGACTGGCCTCACGTAGGCAGTGTAAAGCGCCCTAAATGTCTCCTTACTTAGGTTCTGAATGATGTTCTAACTTTTGCCAGTGTGTAGGTACGCTGCTGTCGTTATCCTATTTATATGTGCCTCAGGAGATAGATTAGGTGTTACGTCCACACCCAGGTCTCTTTCGCGCGTCGTCACAGGTAGGCTGTTCCCCTTCATTGTGTACTGTCCCTTTGTCTCCTATCTCCTAGTCCCATTTCCATAACTTTACATTTGCTCGTGTTGAGTTCCAGTAGCCATTTCTCTGACAATCTCTGCAACCTGTTCAGGTCCTCTTGGAGGATCCTGCAAACCTCATCTGTCGCAACTCTTCTCATCAACTTTGCGTCATATGTGTGTTGTGTGTGTGTGTGTGTGTATACTCACCTAAATGTGCTTGCCAGGGTTGAGCTCTGGCTCTTTGGTCCCGCCTCTCAACTGCCAATCAACAGGTGTACAGGTTCCTGAAAAACTGTGTGTGTGGAATGTGTGGTGTGTGTGTGTGTGTGTGTGTAGTGTACTCACCATTTGTACTCACCTATTGTGCTTGCGGGGTTGAGCTTTGGCTCTTTTGTCCCGCCTCTCAACTGTCAATCAACTGGTGTACAGATTCCCGAGCCTACTGGGCTCTATCATATCTACATTTGAAACTGTGTATAGAGTCAGCCTCCACGACATCACTGCCTAAAGCATTCCATCCGTTAACTATTCTGACACTGAAAAAGTTCCTTCTAACGTCTCTGTGGCTCATGTGGGTACTCAGTTTCCACCTGTGTCCCCTTGTTCGCATCCCCCCAGTGTTGAATAGTTTGTCCTTGTTTACCCGGTCGATTCTTCTGAGGATTTTTGTAGGTTGTGATCATGTCTCCCCTTACTCTTCTGTCTTCCAGTGTCGTAAGGTGCATTTCCCGCAGCCTTTACTCGTAACTCATGCTTCTTAGTTCTGGGACTAGTCTAGTGGCATACCTTTGGACTTTTTCCAGCTTCGTCTTGTGCTTGACAAGGTACGGGCTCCATGCTGCAGCCGCATACTCCAGGATTGGTCTTACATATGTGGTGTACAAGATTCTGAATGATTCCTTACACAGATTCCTGAACGCTGTTCTGATGTTAGCCAGCCTCACATATGCCGCAGACGTTATTCTTTTTACGTGGGCTTCAGGAGACAGGTTTGGTGTGACATCAATTCTTAGATCTTTCTCTCTGTCCGTACTTCATCTCCTATTCTGTATCCTGTGTCTGGCCTCCTGTTCCACTGCCTAGTTTCATTACTTTGCATTTACTCGGGTTGAACTTCAACAGCCATTTGTTGGACCATTCACTCAGTCTGTCTAGGTCATCTTGTAGCCTCCTACTATCGTCCTCAGTTTCAATCCTCCTCATAATTTTTGCATCATCGGCAAACATTGAGAGAAACGATTCTATACCCTCTGGGAGATCATTTACATATATCAGAAACAGTATAGGTCCAAGGACTGACCCCTGCGGGACTCCACTCGTAACGTCTCGCCAATCTGAGACCTCACCCCTCACACTGGACTCGTTGTCTCCTGTTGCTTAGGTACTCCTGTATCCAACGGAGTACCTTCCTTTTCACTCCACCTTTTCACTAGCCTGTTGTGTGGCACTGTATCAAAGGCTTTCTGACAATCCAAAAATATGCAGTCTGCCCACCTTCTCTTTCTTGCCTTATTTTTGTTGCCTGGTCGTAGAATTCAAGTAACCCTGTGAGGCAGGACCTGCCATCCCTGAATCCAGTTGGTGCTGTGTTACAAAGTTTTTTCACTCCAGGTGCTCCACTAGCTTTCTTCGCACAATCTTCTCCGTCAGCTTGCATGGTATGCAGGTTAGGGACACTGGCCTGTAATTCCGTGCCTCCTGTCTATCCCCTTTCTTGTATATCGGGACTACATTAGCTGCTTTCCAAATTTCTGGCAGTTCTCTGTTGCCAGAGATTTGTTATACACTATGGAGAGTGGTAGGCACAGTCTTCTGGTCCTTCCTTTAGTATCCAAGTGGAGATTCCTCTGGTCCTATAGCTTTTGTCAACATCCAACTCCATTGTCACCACTCTGATACTAAAAAAGTTCTTTCTAATATCTCTGTGGCTCATTTGGCACTCAGTTTCCACCTGTGTCCCTTGTGNCAACAATAGGTCTGCTCTGTACAATTAAATACCATTTACTTAATACTTCTCATATTCAGTACAGTTTTGTAAAAAGATTTAGTTAAAATTATCATTCACTATTCTACATACATGACATGTTTTTCAACATTGAATTTGAACTTGAATCTTCAGGAGAACTTAAACGAGCTGTGAACTAGTTAAGAATAATTTTGTAATGACAAGACGTAACTAGAGACACAACACTCACTAGAGTTCCTCATGTACAGCACAAGATGTCCGAAATCTGATAAGTTGTCAAACTTAACCAAGTCCCCATAGATGGACCGGCAGAACTGTCTCGCTTCTGGCCACGGCACCTGTGATGGAGAGGACACCATTGACATGGACACCTGTGGTGGTGATGAGGGAGTGGACACTAATAACTTGGACACCTGTGGTGGTGATGAGGGAGTGGACACTAATAACATGGACACCTGTGGTGGCGGTGATGAGGGAGTGTACACTAGTAACCTGGTCACCTGTGGTAGTGAGGGAGTGGACACTATTAACCTGGACACCTGTGGTGGTGGTGGCGAGGGAGTGTACACTAGTAACCTGGTCACCTGTGGTAGTGAGGGAGTGGACACTATTAACCTAGACACCTGTGGTGGTGTGGGAGTGGACACTATTAACCTGGACACCTGTGGTGGTGGTGAGGGAGTGTACACTAGTAACCTGGACACCTGTGGTGGTGGTGAGGGAGTGGACACTATTAACCTGGACACCTGTGGTGGTGGTGAGGGAGTGTACACTAGTAACCTGGTCACCTGTGGTAGTGAGGGAGTGGACACTATTAACCTGGACACCTGTGGTGGTGTGGGAGTGGACACTATTAACCTGGACACCTGTGGTGGTGGTGGTGGCGAGGGAGTGTACACTAGTAACCTGGTCACCTGTGGTAGTGAGGGAGTGGACACTATTAACCTGGACACCTGTGGTGGTGTGGGAGTGGACACTATTAACCTGGACACCTGTGGTGGTGAGGGAGTGGACACTAGTAACCTGGACACCGGTGGTGGTGATGAGGGAGTGGACACTATACGGACGTGGACACTACTGACCTGGACATCTGTGCTGGTGGGGGGGGGCAGGAAGTGGACTGTAATGACAGAGACACTTGTGGTGGTGGTGAGTGGACAGTACTGACAGACTGACAGACACTGGGAGTGAGGGTGGGAATGGGCAGTATAGACAGGGACGCCTGTGGTGGTAGGGGGGGGGGAGGAGAGTTGGACAATGCATGTATTCTGAATCTTCATAGAATTGCGAATATTACTAGATATATTTTATACTCTAATTCATAAAGCTTTAAAATGCTGTTTTAATACAGAGAAGCAAAATAGCTATGTAAACTCCATTAGGTTAAATATATTGCTTTAGTTATCAATTATAATGAAAAAGGGTGAGAGCGGGTCATCTCCAGCCCTAAACACCAGAGATAAGTGACCTTTGACCGACCTTGGCCGGGGAGAAGAGGGCGAGGCAGAGCTGGCCGACCCGGGTGTACAGCATCGGACAGTCCCGCTTCTGGTTCTTCAGCGAGGTGTTGACGGCCGTCGTGAGCACTGCCACAATCCCACTGGCTGGGGGCAGGAAGGTTGTGTTATGGTGGTCATGGTGGAGGGTCCCATGTTGCTGGGGGCAGGAAGGTTGTGTTATGGTGGTCATGGTGGAGGGCCCCATGTTGCTGGGGCAGGAAGGTTGTGTTATGGTGGTCATGGTGGAGGGCCCCATGTTGCTGGGGGCAGGAAGGTTGTGTTATGGTGTTCATGGTGGGGGCCCCATGTTGCTGGGGGCAGGAAGGTTGTGTTATGGTGGTCATGGTGGAGGGCCCCCATGTTGCTGGGGGCAGGAAGGTTGTGTTATGGTGGTCATGGTGGAGGGCCCCATGTTGCTGGGGGCAGGAAGGTTGTGTTATGGTGGTCATGGTGGAGGGCCCCATGTTGCTGGGGGGCAGGTAGGTTGTGTTATGGTGGTCATGGTGGAGGGCCCCCATGTTGCTGGGGGCAGGATGGTTGTGTTATGGTGGTCATGGTGGGGGCCCCATGTTGCTGGGGGCAGGAAGGTTGTGTTATGGTGGTCATGGTGGAGGGCCCCCATGTTGCTGGGGGCAGGATGGTTGTGTTATGGTGGTCATGGTGGGGGGCCCCATGTTGCTGGGGGCAGGATGGTTGTGTTATGGTGGTCATGGTGGGGGCCCCATGTTGCTGGGGGCAGGATGGTTGTGTTATGGTGGTCATGGTGGGGGGCCCCATGTTGCTGGAGGCAGGAAGGTTGTGTTATGGTGGTCATGGTGGGGGGCCCCATGTTGCTGGGGGCAGGAAGGTTGTGTTATGGTGGTCATGGTGGAGGGCCCCCATGTTGCTGGGGGCAGGATGGTTGTGTTATGGTGGTCATGGTGGGGGCCCCATGTTGCTGCGGGGCAGGAAGGTTGTGTTATGGTGGTCATGGTGGAGGGCCCCATGTTGCTGGGGGCAGGATGGTTGTGTTATGGTGGTCATGGTGGAGGGCCCCCATGTTGCTGGGGGCAGGATGGTTGTGTTATGGTGGTCATGGTGGAGGGCCCCATGTTGCTGGGGGCAGGAAGGTTGTGTTATGGTGGTCATGGTGGAGGGGCCCCATGTTGCTGGGGGCAGGAAGGTTGTGTTATGGTGGTCATGGTGGAGGGCCCATGTTGCTGGGGGCAGGAAGGTTGTGTTATGGTGGTCATGGTGGAGGGCCCCATGTTGCTGGAGGCAGGAAGGTTGTGTTATGGTGGTCATGGTGGAGGGCCCCATGTTGCTGGAGGCAGGAAGGTTGTGTTATGGTGGTCATGGTGGAGGGCCCCATGTTGCTGGGGGCAGGAAGGTTGTGTTATGGTGGTCATGGTGGGGGGCCCCATGTTGCTGGGGGCAGGATGGTTGTGTTATGGTGGTCATGGTGGAGGGCCCCATGTTGCTGGGGGCAGGAAGGTTGTGTTATGGTGGTCATGGTGGAGGGCCCCATGTTGCTGGGGGCAGGAAGGTTGTGTTATGGTGGTCATGGTGGAGGGCCCCATGTTGCTGGGGGCAGGAAGGTTGTGTTATGGTGGTCATGGTGGAGGGCCCCATGTTGCTGGGGGCAGGAAGGTTGTGTTATGGTGGTCATGGTGGAGGGCCCATGTTGCTGGGGGCAGGAAGGTTGTGTTATGGTGGTCATGGTGGAGGGCCCCATGTTGCTGGGGGCAGGAAGGTTGTGTTATGGTGGTCATGGTGGAGGGCCCCATGTTGCTGGGGCAGGAAGGTTGTGTTATGGTGGTCATGGTGGAGGGCCCCATGTTGCTGGGGGCAGGAAGGTTGTGTTATGGTGGTCATGGTGGAGGGCCCATGTTGCTGGGGGCAGGAAGGTTGTGTTATGGTGGTCATGGTGGAGGGCCCCATGTTGCTGGGGCAGGAAGGTTGTGTTATGGTGGTCATGGTGGAGGGCCCATGTTGCTGGGGGCAGGAAGGTTGTGTTATGGTGGTCATGGTGGAGGGCCCATGTTGCTGGGGCAGGAAGGTTGTGTTATGGTGGTCATGGTGGAGGGCCCCATGTTGCTGGGGGCAGGAAGGTTGTGTTATGGTGGTCATGGTGGAGGGCCCCATGTTGCTGGGGGCAGGAAGGTTGTGTTATGGTGGTCATGGTGGAGGGCCCCATGTTGCTGGGGGGCAGGAAGGTTGTGTTATGGTGGTCATGGTGGAGGGCCCATGTTGCTGGGGGCAGGAAGGTTGTGTTATGGTGGTCATGGTGGAGGGCCCATGTTGCTGGGGGCAGGAAGGTTGTGTTATGGTGGTCATGGTGGAGGGCCCATGTTGCTGGGGGCAGGAAGGTTGTGTTATGGTGGTCATGGTGGAGGGCCCCATGTTGCTGGGGGCAGGAAGGTTGTGTTATGGTGGTCATGGTGGAGGGCCCATGTTGCTGGGGGCAGGAAGGTTGTGTTATGGTGGTCATGGTGGAGGGCCCATGTTGCTGGGGGCAGGAAGGTTGTGTTATGGTGGTCATGGTGGAGGGCCCATGTTGCTGGGGGCAGGAAGGTTGTGTTATGGTGGTCATGGTGGAGGGCCCCATGTTGCTGGGGGCAGGAAGGTTGTGTTATGGTGGTCATGGTGGAGGGCCCCATGTTGCTGGGGCAGGAAGGTTGTGTTATGGTGGTCATGGTGGAGGGCCCATGTTGCTGGGGGCAGGAAGGTTGTGTTATGGTGGTCATGGTGGAGGGCCCCATGTTGCTGGGGGCAGGAAGGTTGTGTTATGGTGGTCATGGTGGAGGGCCCCATGTTGCTGGGGGCAGGAAGGTTGTGTTATGGTGGTCATGGTGGAGGGCCCCATGTTGCTGGGGGCAGGAAGGTTGTGTTATGGTGGTCATGGTGGAGGGCCCATGTTGCTGGGGGCAGGAAGGTTGTGTTATGGTGGTCATGGTGGAGGGCCCATGTTGCTGGGGGCAGGAAGGTTGTGTTATGGTGGTCATGGTGGAGGGCCCCATGTTGCTGGGGCAGGAAGGTTGTGTTATGGTGGTCATGGTGGAGGGCCCCATGTTGCTGGGGGCAGGAAGGTTGTGTTATGGTGGTCATGGTGGAGGGCCCATGTTGCTGGGGGCAGGAAGGTTGTGTTATGGTGGTCATGGTGGGGGGCCCATGTTGCTGGGGGCAGGAAGGTTGTGTTATGGTGGTCATGGTGGAGGGCCCCATGTTGCTGGGGGCAGGAAGGTTGTGTTATGGTGGTCATGGTGGAGGGCCCCATGTTGCTGGGGGCAGGAAGGTTGTGTTATGGTGGTCATGGTGGAGGGCCCCATGTTGCTGGGGGCAGGAAGGTTGTGTTATGGTGGTCATGGTGGAGGGCCCCATGTTGCTGGGGGCAGGAAGGTTGTGTTATGGTGGTCATGGTGGAGGGCCCCATGTTGCTGGGGGCAGGAAGGTTGTGTTATGGTGGTCATGGTGGAGGGCCCCATGTTGCTGGGGGCAGGAAGGTTGTGTTATGGTGGTCATGGTGGAGGGCCCATGTTGCTGGGGGCAGGAAGGTTGTGTTATGGTGGTCATGGTGGAGGGCCCCATGTTGCTGGGGGCAGGAAGGTTGTGTTATGGTGGTCAACGAATTAAGGAAAGCTTAGTTATCCTGCACACAAACATCACTAACAACACTCGTGGGTTAGTATCCTACACCACAAACATCACTAACAACACTCGTGGGTTAGTATCCTACACCACGAACATCACTAACAACACTCGTGGGTTAGTATCCTACACACAAACATCACTAACAACACTCGTGGGTTAGTATCCTACACCACAAACATCACTAACAACACTCGTGGGTTAGTATCATGCACCACAAACATCACTAACAACGCTCGTGGGTTAGTATCCTACACCACAAACATCACTAACAACACTCGTGGGTTAGTATCCTGCACCACAAACATCACTAACAACGCTCGTGGGTTAGTATCCTGCACCACAAACATCACTAACAACGCTCGTGGGTTAGTATCCTGCACCACAAACATCACTAACAACGCTCGTGGGTTAGTATCCTGCACCACAAACGTCAGTCACTAACAACGCTCGTGGGTTAGTATCCTGCACCACAAACGTCAGTCACTAACAACGTTCGAGGGTTAGTATCCTACACCACAAACACCAGTCACTAACAACGCTCGTGGGTTAGTATCCTGCACCACAAACGTCAGTCACTAACAACGCTCGTGGGTTAGTATCCTGCACCACAAACGTCAGTCACTAACAACGCTCGTGGGTTAGTATCCTGCACCACAAACGTTAGTCACTAACAACGCTCGTGGGTTAGTATCCTGCACCACAAACGTTAGTCACTAACAACTCTCGTGGGTTAGTATCCTACACCACAAACACCAGTCACTAACAACGCTCGTGGGTTAGTATCCTGCACCACAAACGTCAGTCACTAACAACGCTCGTGGGTTAGTATCCTACACCACAAACACCAGTTACTAACAACGCTCGTGGGTTAGTATCCTACACCACAAACACCAGTCACTAACAACGCTCGTGGGTTAGTATCCTACACAACAAACACCAGTCACTAACAACGCTCGTGGGTTAGCATCCTACACCACAAACACCAGTCACTAACAACGCTCGTGGGTTAGTATCCTACACCACAAACACCAGTCACTAACAACGCTGTGGGTTAGTATCCTACACCACAAACACCAGTCACTAACAACGCTCGTGGGTTAGTATCCTACACCACAAACACCAGTCACTAACAACGCTCGTGGGTTAGTATCCTACACCACAAACACCAGTCACTAACAACGCTCGTGGTTAGTATCCTACACCACAAACACCAGTCACTAACAACGCTCGTGGGTTAGTATCCTACACAACAAACACCAGTCACTAACAACGCTCGTGGGTTAGTATCCTACACCACAAACACCAGTCACTAACAACGCTCGTGGGTTAGTATCCTACACCACAAACACCAGTCACTAACAACGCTCGTGGGTTAGTATCCTACACAACAAACACCAGTCACTAACAACGCTCGTGGGTTAGTATCCTACACCACAATCACCAGTCACTAACAACGCTCGTGGGTTAGTATCCTACACCACAAACACCAGTCACTAACAACGCTCGTGGGTTAGTATCCTACACAACAAACACCAGTCACTAACAACGCTCGTGGGTTAGTATCCTACACCACAAACACCAGTCACTAACAACGTTCGTGGGTTAGTATCCTACACCACAAACACCAGTCACTAACAACGCTCGTGGGTTAGTATCCTACACCACAAACACCAGTCACTAACAACGCTCGTGGGTTAGTATCCTACACCACAAACACCAGTCACTAACAACGCTCGTGGGTTAGTATCCTACACCACAAACACCAGTCACTAACAACGCTCGTGGGTTAGTATCCTACACCACAAACACCAGTCACTAACAACGTTCGTGGGTTAGTATCCTACACCACAAACACCAGTCACTAACAACGCTCGTGGGTTAGTATCCTACACCACAAACACCAGTCACTAACAACGTTCGTGGGTTAGTATCCTACACCACAAACACCAGTCACTAACAACGCTCGTGGGTTAGTATCCTACACAACAAACACCAGTCACTAACAACGCTCGTGGGTTAGTATCCTACACCACAAACACCAGTCACTAACAACGCTCGTGGGTTAGTATCCTACACACAAACACAGTCACTAACAACGCTCGTGGGTTAGTATCCTACACCACAAACACCAGTCACTAACAACGCTCGTGGGTTAGTATCCTACACCACAAACACCAGTCACTAACAACGCTCGTGGGTTAGTATCCTACACCACAAAACACCAGTCACTAACAACGTTCGTGGGTTAGTATCCTACACCACAAACACCAGTCACTAACAACGCTCGTGGGTTAGTATCCTACACAACAAACACCAGTCACTAACAACGCTCTCGGTTGGTTAGTACTACACCACAAACACAGTCACTAACAACGCTCGTGGGTTAGTATCCTACACACAAACACAGTCACTAACAACGCTCGTGGGTTAGTATCCTACACCACAAACACCAGTCACTAACAACGTTCGTGGGTTAGTATCCTACACCACAAACACCAGTCACTAAAAACGCTCGTGGGTTAGTATCCTACACAACAAACACCAGTCACTAACAACGCTCGTGGGTAGTATCCTACACCACAAACACCAGTCACTAACAACGCTCGTGGGTTAGTATCCTACACCACAAACACCAGTCACTAACAACGCTCGTGGGTTAGTATCCTACACACAAACATCACTAACAACTTACTCATGTTCATCCCCTCTGACGGTTCTTCGGCAGGTTCAGCTTACCCGCTCTCACCATCTGTAGAGGTACACGGTGTGTTAATTGTGCAGCCTGTGCAGTATGTGTGTTGTGTGTGTGTGAGTATGTGTGTGGTGTGTGTGCATTCATAGTTGTATTCACCTAGCTGTGCTTGCAGGGGTTGAGCTCTTTCGGCCCGCTTTCAACTGTCAATTTTTTCGCACACCCCTAGGAAGCAAACTGTAACAGTTGTCTAACTTCCAGGTACCTATTTACTGTAGGTGAACAGGTGCATCAGGGTGAAAGAAACTGCCCAGTTGTTTCCGCCTCTCCAGGGATCGATCCCCTGTCCCTAGGATTACGAATCCCGAGAGCTGCCCACTCAGCCACCAGACCCCTTTCAATGTGTGTGTGTGTGTACTCACCTAATTGTGCTTGTAGGGGTTGGGCTCTGGCTCTTTGGTCCCGCCTCTCAACCGTCAATCAACAGGTGTACAGGTTCCTGAGCCTATTGGGCTCTATCATATCTACACTTGAAACTGTGTATGGAGTCGGCTCCACCACATCACTTCCTAATGCATTCCATTTGTCAACCACTCTGACACTAAAAAAGTTCTTTCTAATATCTCTGTGGCTCATTTGGGCACTCAGTTTCCACCTGTGTCCTCTAGTGCGTGTTCCCCTTGTGTTAAATAGCCTGTTTTATCTACCCTATTAATTCCCTTGAGAATCTTGAATGTGGTGATCATGTCCCCCACCTAACTCTTCTGTCTTCCAGCGAAGTGTGTGTGTGTGTACTCACCTAATTGTACTCACCTAATTGTGCTTGCGGGGGTTGAGCTTTGGCTCTTTGGTCCCGCCTCTCAACTGTCAATCAACTTGTGTACAGATTCCTGAGCCTACTGGGCTCTATCATATCTACATTTGAAACTGTGTATGGAGTCAGCCTCCACCACATCACTTCCTAGTGCATTCCATTTATTAACTACTCTGACACTGAAAAAAACTTTTAAACGACTCTGTGGCTCATCTGGGTACTAAGTTTCCACCTGTGTCCCCTTGTTCGTGTCCCACCCGTGCTGAAGAGTTTGTCTTTGTCCACCCTGTCAATTCCCTGAGAATTGTGTTCCCCCTGATTGAATTCCCCCTGTGTGTGTGTGTGTCTGTGTGTGTGTGTGTGTGTGTGGTGTGTGTGGTGTGTGTGTGTTGTGTGTGTGTGTGTGGTGTGTGTGTGGTGGTGTGTGTGTGTGTGTGTGTGTGCGTGTGTGTGTGGTGTGTGTGTGTGTGTGGTGGTGTGTACTCACCTACTTGTGCTTGCGTGGGTTGAGCTTCGGCTCTTTGGTCCCGCCTCTCAACTGTCAATCAACTGGTGTACAGATTCTTGAGCCTACTGGGCTCTATCATATCTACATTTGAAAGTGTATGGAGTCAGCCTCCACCACATCACTGCCTAAGCATTCCATCCGTTAACTACTCTGACACTGAAAAAGTTCTTTCTAACGTCTCTGTGGCTCATGTGGGTACTCAGTTTCCACCTGTGTCCCCTTGTTCGCGTACCACCAGTGTTGAATAGTTTGTCCTTGTCTACCCGGTCGATTCCTCTGAGGATTTTGTAGGTAGTGATCATATCTCCCTTACTCTTCTGTCTTCCAGTGTCGTAAGGTGCATTTCCCGCAGCCTTTCCTCGTAACTCATGCCTCTTAGTTCTGGAACTAGTCTAGTGGCATATCACTTTGAACTTTTTCCAGCTTCGTCTTGTGCTTGACAAGGTACGGGCTCCATGCTGGGGGCCGCATACTCCAGGTTGGTCTTACATATGTGGTATACAAGATTCTGAATGATTCCTTACACAGGTTCTGAACGCTGTTCTGATGTTAGCCAGCCTCGCATATGCCGCAGACGTAATTCTTTTTATGTGGGCTTCAGGAGACAGGTTTGGTGTGATATCAATCCTAGATCTTTCTCTCTGTCCGTTTCATTAAGTACTTCATCTCCTATTCTGTTTCCTGTGTCTGGCTCCTGTTTCCACCTTAAGGGAGCTTAACTGTTTGACTAAGGGAGCTTCATGAGCTTCCCCACTAGACTCGGGAAGCTTCACTATTTGACTCAGGGAGCTGCATGAGCATCACCACTAGACTCGGGGAGCTTCACGAGCTTCATCACTAGACTCGGGGAGCTTCACCATTCGACTATCGGGGAGCTTCACGAGATTTTCCTCTGGACTAGTGGAACTTCACCACAGGAGTCTGGGGAGATTCACGAGCTTGCCCATTAGACTCGGGGAGCTTCTCGAGCTTTACCACTAGACTAGGGGAGCTTTACAAGCTTCACCACTTGGCTCAGGGATATTCACGAGCTTCGCGACAATATTTGGAAAGCTTCACGAGTTTCACCACTAATATCGGGGCAGGTTCACAAGCTTCACTACTAGACTCGGAGCTTCACGAGTCTTACCACTAGACTCGGGGATCTTCACCACAAGACTCTGAGAGCATCACCATTTGACTCGGGGAGCGTCACGAGCTTCACGATTAGACTCGATGAGCTTCATGAGCTTCTCCACTAAACTCTGGGAGCATACACCATTGGACTTTGGGAGCTTCACGAGCTTCATAACTGGTACCTCGGGGCAACCCGTCCTCGACTCAAGTCCATTACATTCAGCGGTCAACCCCACAGACGCATTCATAAATTTTTACATGCTGTTCATTCAAAAACGGGACATTTTCTCAAGTATAAATTAATATTATACTATATTGGCATATGGGTATATATAGGCATAGGTTAGGTTAGGTTAGGTGTTTAGGTTCTGTTGGCGATTATCTGTATTTGTAGTACGTGGTGAAGCATTTACAGCGTGGCTATTCGAACAAAATTCGCTCAGTGAAGCACTTGTTCCTTAAGTGTTCGGACGTCATCAGTTTGTGAGTCGTGTGTAAACCATTTTCATTCATAAACAGGGGTTTGGCAGGTGCATGGAATCACTTTTGTGATTTGTGTTTGGAGGACGGGCTGCTCGGGGAGTTTCACGATCTTCAACCGCGTGACTCGTGGAGCTTCACAATCTGGACAACGCCGTCCTCGACTCAAGTCCATTACATTCAACGGTCGACCCCACAGACGCATTCATAAATGTTAACATGCTGTTCATTCAAAACGGGAATTTTTCTCAAAGTATAAATTAATATTATATTATATTGGCATATTGTGTATTATATAGGCATAGGTTAGGTTAGGTCAGGTGTTTAGGTTCTGTTGGCGATATATTTGTATTTGTAGTACGTGGGTGAAGCATTTATAGCGTTGTGAGTCGAACAAAATTCGTCAGTGAAGCATTTGTTCCGGATATGTTCGCATACGTCATCAGTTGTGAGTCGTGTGTAACCGCTTTTCATTCATAAAACAGTGGGTTTGGCGGCTGACACTGGAATCGACTTTTTGCGTCGTGGTATAGGAGGACGGGTTGCAACTGGACTAGGGAAGTTTCACGAGCTTCACCACAGGACTCGGGGACGTTCACAATTTTCACACGCGTTACTCGGGGACGCCTTATACCATTAGATCTCCGGGAAGCTTCAAAAGCTTCACCATTTGAATCGGGGAGCTTCACTACTGTACTCGGGGAGCTTCACTACTGTTTCTTTTAATGCCACTACGTCCAACATCTCTGCTTTCACATTTACATCAGAGGAAACATAATGAACAAATAATGGTATTTGTGTGTTATTTTGCATGTTTGTTGATTCGTCATGAGCTATTCTGAATGCAACATAATTTTTTAAATAATTTTGCATTTTGCCTGCAACATGATCACCGATCTGAGAGATGCGCCTCTATGTAGTGCTATTCACCTATTTGTACTCACCTATTGGTTGCTTGGCGGGGTTGAGGCTTTGGCTCTTTGGTCCGCCTCTCAACTGTCAATCCAACTGGTGTACAGATTCCTGAGCCTACTGGCACCTATCATATCTGCACATTAAAACTGTGTATGGAGTCAGCCTCCACCACATCACTGCCTAAGCATTCCATCCGTTAACTACTCTGACACTGAAAAAGTTCCTTTCTAACGTCTCTGTGGCTCATGTGGGTACTCAGTTTCCACCTGTGTCCCCTTGTTGCGTCCCACCAGTGTTTGAATAGTTTAATCCATTGTTTACCCGGTCGATTCCCCTGAATTTATTTATTTATTTATTTATTTATTTATTTATATACAAGAAGGTACATTGGGTTTGTGAGAATACATAGAATAGTATTTACAATCTTGTAAAGCCACTAGTACGCGCAGCGTTTCGGGCAGGTCCTTAATCTAACAGATAATTTTAAGTAGGTAAATTCTAGCAGAATTAATAAATGATAACAGATACATTGCAAGAAAAAAATGAGATGAGAGAGATTATATTAAAGCACATTGGTATATTAAAGCTCTGATTGATTGCATTGACAGCTTGATTGGTAATTTAAACAAGATTAATAGGCACCATACAGCAATTGAAGCACATATAAGAAGACAGCAATGATCACAATGGTAAAGTTGTTTGGATTGGGTACATAAAGATTGGGAGATTGGTTAGCAATAGATACAGTGCAATTTTAAAGCAACAAGGTAAAAAACTATGAAGATGAAATTAGGTACTTTTTAGTTTTGTTTTTGAATGACGCAAAAGTTGGACAGCTTTTCAATTCATTAGGGAGTGAGTTCCATAGACTAGGTCCCTTTATTTGCATAGAGTGTTTACAAGATTAAGTTTGACTCTGGGGATATCAAAGATATTTATTTCCGATGTAGTGATAATGGGTCAATTACATCTATCCAGGTAAAGTTTCAGAGCAGGATTTGCATTTAAGAACAGGGTTTTGTAAATGTAGTTGACACAAGAGAATTTGTGGAGTGAGATTATGTTTATCATGTTTAGGGAGTTAAACAAGGGGGCTGAGTGTTTTCTGAAAGCAGAATTTGCTATTTTTCTGATAGCAGATTTTTGCTGGGTGATGATGGACTTGAGGTGGTTTGCAGGGTTGAACCCCATGCACAGATACCATAATTAAGATAGGGATAGATTAGTGCATAATATAGTGAGATGAGAGCAGAGTTAGGTACATAATATCTGATTTTGGAAGTATACCAACTGTTTAGAGACTTTCTTAGTTATGTGTTGTATGTGGGTGCTGAAGTTGAGTCTCTTGTCAAGGAATAGGCCAAGAAACTTTCCATCATTTTTACTACTAATGTTAACATTGTCTATCTGAAGCTGAATTGCATTTGTTGATTTGCTTCCAAATAAGATGTAGTAGGTCTTTTCTATGTTAAGTGTTAGTTTGTTGGTTGACATCCATAAGAGGACTTTTTTTTAGTTCATTATTAACAACATTATTTAGTGTATGTGGGTTGGGGTTAGAGTAGATGAGGGTAGTATCATCAGCAAACAAAATAGGTTTCAGAATGTTAGTGACATTCAGCAGATCATTGATATATATAAGAAATAGGAGAGGTCCCAAAATGCTGCCCTGTAGCACTCCAACAGATATTGGCAGAGTGGGAGAGGTTATATCATTGATGGCTACACATTAATGTCTATCACTAAGATAGGATTGGATAGTGTCCAGGGCATGGCCTCGGATTCCATAATGATGGAGTTTACGTAAGAGGTAGTTGTGATTAACAGTATCAAAGGCCTTTCTCAGGTCAATAAAGAGTCCAATCGTAAACTCATTTTTGTCAAGGGCTGAGTAAATTATATCAAGGATACTAATAATTGCATCGTTGGTACTCAGTTGGGAGCGGAAGCCAAACTGACAGGGGCTGAGTATGTCGAATTTTGTGAGGTAGGAGTAGAGCTGTTTGTAGATAATTTTTTCAAATATTTTTGATAGTATCGGTAGCTTTGATATTGGTCTATAATTGTTTATATCTGCCGGATTACCTCCTTTATGAACTGGCGTTACTCTTGCTTTTTTAAGGATATCAGGGAAGGTATGACACTCAAGGGATTTGTTGAACAGCAGAGCTATAGGTGGCGCAAGAGCATGGGAGGCGCTCTTGTATACAATGGATGGGATTTCACTGATGTTCCCAGCTTTGGTTTTTAGTGAGTGTATGATGGACACAACATCTGTCGGGCTGACTGGTGAGAGGAGAAGAGAGTTTGGATAGCTGCCTGAGAGATATGTGTTGATATGTGTCTGGGTCTGTGGGATTTTACTGGCAAGGTTAGCACCAACCGATGAAAAGAAGCTGTTAAATTCATTTGCTATTTCTAAATCAGTTGAAGGTGTAAGGCCATCCTTAGAGAGTGTTATCTGGTTGTGGGAGTGTTGTTTAGTTCCTAGGATATTAGAGATGGTTTTCCATGTGCTTTTCATGTTGCCTTTTGCTTCTTTGAATCTAGTTTCATAATATGAAAGTTTAGCTTTTCTTATGATACTGGTAAGCACTGATGAGTACCTTTTAACTACTTTCTTTGTAACTAGGCCAATCCTAAATTTATTTTCATATTCATGTTTTTTGTTGATTGATTAAAATACGCCACTTGTGAGCCACAGATTGTTTATTCTTTTGTCAGTTAATTGTTTGGTAAGGAGGGGACAGTGAGTGTTGTAGAGGCTTAGAGTTTTGGAGAGAAAGAGGTTAGTTAATGAGTTTATATCCAGTGTATTATTGAATTCAGATTCCCAGTTAATACTGTGAAGTGCATTTGAGAGATTGGCTAAAGCTGATTCACTGTGTAGCCTGAATGAGAGTTTCTTGCTTTCTGGTGGTGTTGTGTCCATGTTTGCTATGAGGAAGGAAGGATAGTGGTCAGTTGTACTGTCACAGATTATACCAGATGTAAGGAGAGCTGTTATATTAGTCCATAAGTGATCCAAGGTAGTTGCAAATGTTTGAGTGACTCGGGTGGGCTCATCCCCCCCCCCTCTCTCACTGTCTCCCTCTCTCTCTCCCTCCCTCTCTCTCTCTCTCCTCTCTTCCCTCCCTCTCTCTCTCTCTCTCTCTCTCTCTCTCTCTCTCTCTCTCTCCCAACTCCATACTTTATGGTCCTAAACCAGAATTACAATTCTCTTTGCTCTCACCCTCGGTTGGGTACGCACACAGGCGATAGAACATCCAGAGATTGTGTGTTGTTAAAAGATATATATATATGGCCGTTGGTGGCGGGCGGCGGCATAATGAGAAGAAGAGTTAGCAACGGCAGTGAGCGGCGGTTGTGGAGGTGCCCCTCTTACTGTTTAACAGCCTGCCTCTCCCCTAAGCACACCGTAAGTATCTCAACACCCTGACATCGCTAAGGATACGCCTATCCGCTACCCCCACATACCATTCACACCATCCTCCACATACCTACCCATACGCCCCGCCGCCTCCTCATCTCTCAACCAATTACCTGCACACACCTTTCCGTTCACCCTCCACGCACCCTCGACGACGTCGTCACATTTAAATACTTACTAATCGATCCATACATGCCATACCCACACTCTACTCTCTCACATAACTCCTCCCACTCTACTTTCTCGCTCCTCCCACGTCAAAACCTTTAACCCTTATGGTCTCTTACTATATACACAAAAACTCTTCCTCTCTCACCCCCCCCCCACCACCTTTAAATTAGTTAACTACATCTATCACACTCCAGGGCGGGGCTTAACCCCCGCAACCCTTACCCCCTCCATACACCGTAGATGATGCGCTCCACCTGCCAGCTGATGCACCTGTTTGCACCAGCTGGCAGGTGGAGCGCATCGTCTATGGCGTAAGTCACCCTACTGAGGGTCCCTTGTTGCTGGGGCAGGAACATCACTAACAACTTACTCATGTTCATCCCCTCTGGCAGTTTCATCCTCTCGGGTTTCTTTGGCAGGTTCAGCTTACCCGCTCTCACCATCTGTAGAGGTACACGGTGTGTTAAGCCTTGTCCTGCACTGTGTGTGCGTGTGTGTTTACTCACCTAGTTGTGCTTGCGGGGGTCGAGCTTTGGCTCTTTGGTCCCGCCTCTCAACTGTCAATCAACTGGTGTACAGATTCCTGAGCCTACTGGGCACTTTTATATCTACATTTAAAACTGTGTATGGAGTCAGCCTCCACCACATCACTGCCTAATGCATTCTATCCGTTAACTACTCTGACACTGAAAAAGTTCTTTCTAACGTCCCTGTGGCTCATGTGGGTACTCAGTTTCCACCTGTGTCCCCTTGTTCGCATCCCGCCAGTGTTGAATAATTTGTCCTTGTTTACCCGGTCGATTGCTCTGAGGATTTTGTAGGTTGTGATCATGTCACCCCTTACTCTTCTGTCTTCCAGTGTCGTAAGGTGCATTTTCCGCAGCCTTTCCTCGTAACTCATGCCTCTTAGTTCTGGGACTAGTCAAGTGGAATACCTTTGGACTTTTTCCAGCTTCGTCTTGTGCTTGACAATGTACGGGCTCCATGCTGGGGCCGCATATTCCAGGATTGGTCTTACATATGTGGTGTACAAGATTCTGAATGATTCCTTACACAGGTTCCTGAACGCTGTTCTGATGTTAGCCAGCCTCGCATATGCCGCAGACGTTATTCTTTTTATGTGGGCTTCAGGAGACAAGTTTGGTGTGATATCAACTCCTAGATCTTTCTCTCTGTCCGTTTCATTAAGTACTTCATCTCCTATTCTGTATCCTGTGTCTGGCCTCCTGTTTCCACTGCCTAGTTTCATTACTTTGCATTTACTCGGGTTGAACTTCAACAGCCATTTGTTGGACCATTCATTCAGTCTGTCTAGGTCATCTTGTAGCCTCTCACAGTCATCCTCTGTTTCAATCCTCCTCATAATTTTTGCATCATCGGCAAACATTGAGAGAAACGATTCTATACCCTCTGGGAGATCATTTACTTATATCAGAAACAGTATAGGTCCAAGGACTGACCCCTGCGGGACTCCACTTGTAACGTCTCGCCAATCTGAGACCTCACCCCTCACACAGACTCGTTGTCTCCTGTTGCCTAGGTACTCCTTTATCCAATGGAGTACCTTCCCTTTCACTCCAGCCTGCATCTCCAGCTTTTTCACTAGCCTCTTGTGTGGTTCTGTATCAAAGGCTTTCTGACAATCCAAAAATATACAGTCTGCCCACCCTTCTCTATCTTGCCTTATTTTTGTTGCCTGGTCGTAGAATTCAAGTAACCCTGTGAGGCAGGACCTGCCATCCCTGAACCCATGGTGGTGCTGTGTTACAAAGTTCTTTCGCTCCAGATGCTCCACTAGCTTTCTTCGCACAATCTTCTCCATCAGCTTGCATGGTATGCAGGTTAGGGACACTGGCCTGTAGTTCAGTGCCTCCTGTCTATCTCTTCTCTTGTATATCGGGACTACGTTAGCTGCTTTCCAAATTTCTCGCAGTTCCCCTGTTGCCAGTGATTAATTATACACTATGGAGAGTGGTAGGCACAGTTCTTTTGCTCCTTCCTTTAGTATCCAAGGGGAGATTCCATCTGGGCCTATAGCCTTTGTCACATCCAACTCTAGTAAACACTTCCTTACTTCCCCGCTGGTAATCTCAAACTCTTCTAGTGGTTCCTGGTTAGTTATTCCCTCTCTTATCTCTGGAATTTCTCCTTGCTTTAAGGTGAAGACCTCCTGGAATTTCTTATTCAGTTCCTCACACACTTCCTTGTCGTTTGTAGTGAATCCTTCCGCCAATCTGAGACCCAATCTGTGTGTGTGTGTGTGTGTGTGTGTGTGTGTGTGTGTGTGTGTGTGTGTGTATGTGTGTGTGTGTATGTGTGTGTGTGTGTGTGTGTGTGTGTGTGTGTGTGTGTGTGTGTGTGTGCGTGTGCGTGTGTGTGTGCGTGTGCGTGTGTGTGTGTGTGTGTGTGCGTGCGTGTTCACCTATTTGTTCTCGCCAATTTGTGCTTGCGGTGTTTGAGCTTCGGCTGTTTGGTCCCGCCTCTCAACTGTCAATCAATTGGTGTACAGATTCCTGAGCCTACTGGGCTCTTTCATATCTACATTTAAAACTGTGTATGGAGTCAGCCTCCACCACATCACTGCCTAATGCATTCCATCTGTTAACTACTCTGACACTGAAAAGGTTCTTTCTAATGTCTCTGTGGCTCATGTGGGTATTCAGCTTCCACCTGTGTCCCCTTGTTCGTGTTCTACCCGTGCTAAAGAGTTTGTCTTCGTCCACCTTGCCAATTCCCCTGAGAATTCTGTAGGTGGTTATCATGTCTCCCCTTATTCTTCTGTCTTCGAGGGACTTGAGTTTCAGCTCCTTTAGCCTTTCCTCGTAGCTCACACCTCTCATACATGTGTGTGTGGGTTCGTGTGTATGTGTGTGTGTGTTCACGCACACGCGCGTGTGTTTGCGTGAATGATGAGAATGAGTAGACATGGCGTATTATAAAATATTGAAGCAATGTGGTGGGAATGAATTCTGGTCTCTGGGCTCCAAGACACACTCACGGTGGAAAAGCAGGCTAACGATCCCTACCACAGACACAACACCTTCAGCGTAATGAGAGTATAATGCGTAGGATGAAGAGAATCTGGTGATAAGTAAAATGTAAATTGGATTAACTATGACCTCTAGCAAGGAGGTAAAAGCTATGTAATGTAAAAGTGAACGAGAAAATTCACAGAACGAAAGCTTAACTGAACAAAATTCTCACTAAATACAAAACCCACTGAATATAAATTTCACTGAATATAATGCAAACAGTGAATAGAAACATCACTAAGGATATATACCTCACTGATTATGAACTTCACTAAATGAAAGCTCCACTGAATAAAAACTTCGCTGAATGAAAACCTCATTGGATATAATCATCACTGAGTATATCCAATTAATCATCACAGCGTGAGTATAATCATCACAACCTTTAATATAAATCTCATTGAGTGGAAATCTGACAAAGTAAAATCTCTGAATTAATGCTTTTTTAATATTTCAATGAATGAATACCTCACATAAACCTCTGACAAAATACCATAATGAAATATTTTTCGAATAGAAATTATGTAAACTACGCTGATGGACTAATTAAGTTAATGTCTGTTTGAAAGTATATATAAATATACTAGTACTTAAATCCATGGAATATGGATACTGTAATTTCGACATTTAGAAATTATTGAAAGTAAACAAACTTAAAGGTTTTAAGTTTGATTAGGAACTTAATTAAACAATCATAGGAAATATAACTAGAATTTTGGCAGCATAATATTTATCACAAATCTTTTAGATATATTTTTAGATTTGTTGAAAATTGAATATTGTTTCATATGAATTTTGAATACTCATTATAGATTTATGTAAACCTAAATTAACCAAAAAATTTTAACCTTCATTAAAATAATCTCATTCTTAGAGGAACACAAGATACTGAACCAACACTCACCTCACACATACGAGGATTTAACTGGAGGTTACAGTCTGACCTGGTACATGCATCAGCTATGCTATAACAGTTGTAGCCACAGTTTATGTTTCCGGTGCTACATTGTGGGCTCCTTCTCGTCCAGGTCTATAACACACAAACACAAGAGGTCATTATTATAACTCATCACAACAGCTGATAGTTGAGTGGAGCTGTTCAAGCAACTTTAATTAATCCAAATCTCGGCCACCCATACCCAAGTACCCCAGTGTCCTTGTTAGTGCATACCCAGGTACGCCAGTGTCCTTGTTAGTGCATACCCAGGTATGCCAGTGTCCTTGTTAGTGCATACCCCAGGTATGCCAGTGTCCTTGTTAGTGCATACCCAGGTATGCCAGTGTCCTTGTTAGTGCATACCCAGGTATGCCAGTGTCCTTGTTAGTGCATACCCAGGTATGCCAGTGTCCTTGTTAGTGCATACCCAGGCATGCCAGTGTCCTTGTTAGTGCATACCCAGGTACGCCAGTGTCCTTGTTAGTGCATACCCAGGTACGCCAGTGTCCTTGTTAGTGCATACCCAGGTATGCCAGTGTCCTTGTTAGTGCATACCCCAGGTATGCCAGTGTCCTTGTTAGTGCATACCCAGGTATGCCAGTGTCCTTGTTAGTGCATACCCAGGTATGCCAGTGTCCTTGTTAGTGCATACCCACGTATGCCAGTGTCCTTGTTAGTGCATACCCAGGCATGCCAGTGTCCTTGTTAGTGCATACCCAGGTACGCCAGTGTCCTTGTTAGTGCATACCCAGGTATGCCAGTGTCCTTGTTAGTGCATACCCAGGTATGCCAGTGTCCTTGTTAGTGCATACCCAGGTATGCCAGTGTCCTTGTTAGTGCATACCCAGGTATGCCAGTGTCCTTGTTAGTGCATACCCAGGTATGTCAGTGTCCTTGTTAGTACATACCCAGGTATGCCAGTGTCCTTGTTAGTGCATACCCCAGGTATGCCAGTGTCCTTGTTAGTGCATACCCAGGTATGCCAGTGTCCTTGTTAGTGCATACCCAGGTATGTCAGTGTCCTTGTTAGAGCATACCCAGGTATGCCAGTGTCCTTGTTAGTGCATACCCCAGGTATGCCAGTGTCCTTGTTAGTGCATACCCAGGTATGACAGTGTCCTTGTTAGTGCATACCCAGGTATGTCAGTGTCCTTGTTAGTGCATACCCAGGTATGTCAGTGTCCTTGTTAGAGCATACCCAGGTATGCCAGTGTCCTTGTTAGTGCATACCCAGGTATGTCAGTGTCCTTGTTAGTGCATACCCAGGTATGCCAGTGTCCTTGTTAGTGCATACCCCAGGTATGCCAGTGTCCTTGTTTATGCATACCCAGGTATGCCAGTGTCCTTGTTAGAGCATACCCAGGTATGCCAGTGTCCTTGTTAGAGCATACCCAGGTACGCCAGTGTCCTTGTTAGAGCATACCCAGGTACGCCAGTGTCCTTGTTAGAGCATACCCCAGGTATGCCAGTGTCCTTGTTAGAGCATACCCAGGTACGCCAGTGTCCTTGTTAGAGCATACCCAGGTACGCCAGTGTTCTTGTTAGTGCATACCCAGGTACGCCAGTGTCCTTGTTAGTGCATACCCCAGGTACGCCAGTGTCCTTGTTAGTGCATACCCCAGGTACGCCAGTGTCCTTGTTAGTGCATACCCCAGGTACGCCAGTGTCCTTGTTAGTGCATACCCCAGGTACGCCAGTGTCCTTGTTAGTGCATACCCCAGGTACGCCAGTGTCCTTGTTAGTGCATACCCCAGGTACGCCAGTGTCCTTGTTAGTGCATACCCAGGTATGCCAGTGTCCTTGTTAGTGCATACCCCAGGTACGCCAGTGTCCTTGTTAGTGCATACCCAGGTACGCCAGTGCCCTTGTTAGAGCATACCCCAGGTATGTCAGTGTCCTTGTTAGTGCATACCCAGGTATGCCAGTGTCCTTGTTAGTGCATACCCCAGGTACGCCAGTGCCCTTGTTAGAGCATACCCCAGGTATGTCAGTGTCCTTGTTAGTGCATACCCCAGGTACGCCAGTGTCCTTGTTAGTGCATACCCCAGGTACGCCAGTGTCCTTGTTAGTGCATACCCCAGGTACGCCAGTGTCCTTGTTAGTGCATACCCCAGGTACGCCAGTGTCCTTGTTAGTGCATACCCCAGGTACGCCAGTGTCCTTGTTAGTGCATACCCAGGTATGTCAGTGTCCTTGTTAGTGCATACCCAGGTATGTCAGTGTCCTTGTTAGTGCATACCCAGGTATGTCAGTGTCCTTGTTAGTGCATACCCCAGGTATGCCAGTGTCCTTGTTAGTGCATACCCCAGGTATGCCAGTGCTCTTTTTACTGTATACCCAGGTACGTCAGGGCTCTTGTTAATGCATACCCAGAGGCACTTCTCCTTGCTCTATTGTGAAGACCTCCTGTTAAACTCTTCACACACTTCTCTATCGTTGTTAGTGAATTACTCATGCCCTATTCTCAATTGCTCGTCCCTTAGCTGTTTTTTCCTCATACTGTGGCTATGAAGTAATTTGAGTTGGTTCTTTGCTTTGGCTCCAGTGTCATGTTAGACAGTTTTTCTGCTTCCATTTTGACTCTGAGGTTCTCATTCCTGACTCTCTGGTACCCCTTTCTCTTGTTCCTTTGTTCTTACGTTTAAGATTAAACTGTGGACTTGCCCTCTGTCTTTCTTTGTTCTCCCTCTGGAAAGTGACAAATTTTCCATCTGCCTTCCAGCATTTATCATTGAAGATGTCCATCGTTTCCTATGTTGACTTCCTCCCTGAGTTCTATCTCCCATTATTAGGAGCTATTAGGAGGACGGGTTGTTTACCTAAAATCAAAACCTGTCGTGCAAGAAAACGGGAGCGGCTCGCGACATTGACTTACTGTCCCATTTATGTTCGAGGGTCCTCTGGTAGGTTAGGATAGGTCACTTTAGTACGACAGTTTCTAGACGTAGGGAACACTGGCGAGAACGGGCTGAACCTTCATGGTAACCTCATATCCTCGTAACAATGTATTCTAGACAACTAGAGAGGTTGTTATGGTTTGTGTGACCAGGTGGACGTCTGTCCTGTGATTACTTACAAGAGGCGTCCACTCCCAAGTAACTGTATGTCGACCTGTATGGTTACTGAGACGTCCAGTGGGAGCTCCAGAAGAAAATTAATATATACTTTAACAAACTGAAAGATCTTCATGTAATGTGCTTCTGAAGTGTAATGAATAAATTATTAAAATAAATCAGAAGTCCCTATGGCATTACTATAGGCATCTTTACATGAATGTTGTTTCAAAAAATAAATAAATCACAAATCCCTATGACATTTCTAAATTAATAATTACTTCAAACTTCACTAAAGCAACAATACAATAGGTCATGACATCAATAACAAATTCTGCCGAGATATTTGCTTTAGTTTCTATTAATACAAAGTATTCTTAAAGATTTCTGAGAGCGTCGTCGACCCTAGTTACCTAAACACACAACCAGACCCTAGAAAGTCTTAAGACGCTCTGCCCGTCGCTGACTGACCCGGTCACACGTAATCTTCGGCAAGTTATATCGTGCTTTGGGCAATTCGTACTTATTGTCTTGAAGTAATTTAGTAACCTCTTGCTCAGACCAAGACGTGTTTTAGATATGTTAGTAACCTCTTGCTTTGTCCAAGTCGTGTTTTAGATACTTTAGTAACCTTTTGCTCCTGGCAAGTCGCGATTTAGTTACTTTAGTAACTTCTTGCTTTGTCCAAGTCGCGTTTTAGATACGTTAGTAACATTTTGCACTGGCCAAGTCGATCGGACTTGGAGGGATAGAAATTTGTAAAGCAACACAAGTGATACTACGGACATCTTCTCTCCACATATCAGAAACGCTTTAAAATACATCTGAGATGAACAAAGTCTGTTGTTTTTCTGTAAAGGACTTTATGATGGGTATCTGTTATTCGCTTTTCATAACTACACCTTTGTAACTCGCCTTACCAATGACTCTTACCGGTATTGGCGAAGCCCTTCACCTTGCTGCCCCTATCCACAGCGAATGCTGGTGCAGCTGTGTCAGTGCATCGGTAACCTATACGGTCACAACGGTCCGATATATTGTAAATCACAGCGGAAGATTGTAGAACATGAAGATATTGATGATTCCATCAAGATAAGTCTCGCAGCTGCCCGCTCTCCGTCACGAAGAGAATCACGTGCACTAATTTAGATCAGTTTCATGCTGCATATTTGAGCCAATTGTCACGAGACAGGAAAATAATTGATGTGAATTTTAAATTAAATTAATCTCCAGTGAAAAGAGTACAGTGGCCAGAGAAGGACTTGGCTAGATAAACATTAACGAAAAGGACAAGTTGAACAGAGCACAAACGGCTCACACCACTGACTGACCAAGGTACAGCTGTAATAGAAGCACTAACAAACAATAAAGTTATTTGTGGCTCTCACAGTTGGACCAGAAACGTTGACAAACAATGCAGAGAGTTGTGGACCTCACAGACGGAACAGAAGCACTAACAAACAAGGAAGAAGGGGGCACAATACCTCACAGACGTAGGGGTCCTCGTCGGAGCCGTCGTTACAATGTTTTCTGGAGTCACACACAGAGGTGATGGCGATGCACTGAGTGTCCCTGTGACACTCGATCTGTGAAGTGGAGCTGCACCTTGCCTCCGTTCCTGCCGGGAGAAAGAGAAGTATCCTTAGTACGATGCTTTAAATCATGTGTATTCTTACCTAGAGGATTTTGTAGTGCTAACTCTAGCTCTTGTGTCTTGCTTCCCATGCTTCAGTCGATAGGGAAACAGGTTCTGGAACTTTCTTGGAATGTCATGTCTACATATAAAATGTGAATGTGAATTTCCTCCTTTAACTCTAAAGCAATACCTTACATCCATTTGATTCATTTAAGTACTTGGGTTTCTTCCGTGTTCATCTTATGTAAAACAACCTGTCTGTCTGACTTATATACTCTCCTTAATATCTTGTATGTCGCGATAATATTAGTCGTGTATCTTCACTCGTGCCTCTTAGCTCTAGGACAAATCTGGTGGCATAACTCTCGTCTTTCTGTTGTATGTCACAAAATGGTCTGTATGCTGGTGCCATGAATTACACAACTGAGGGGGGAAGAGGGGCGAACATGGGTCTCCCCCCACATCCCCTCCCCGATCTCACTTCTCTTTACTTAACCCCTCCTATTTACTTGACCCCATCCAACCCTCTCTTCTCTTCTCTCTTTTGCTCTCTTCAAACATCCGCTCTGTTGCCAGCATATTCTTCTTTCTCTGGAGTTATAACGAAGCACTAAAACTGATAAATAAGTGTACTTCATGAAAATCTCAGGGGTAAGGAGGGTCTAGATGCCGATATTAGTAAAGTGTTGCAGTGAGGCCGACCTCGACTGACTTTTGGCACTCATACTCCGCGGGTTTCATGTGGGCAAGTTGGGTGAAGCTTCTGGTCTCCAACCTCGGACAAACAGGGTCTCTCTCTCTCTCTCTCTCTCTCTCTCTCTCTCTCTCTCTCTCTCTCTCTCCCTTCCCCTCCCATTCTCCCCCTCTCTCACCTCTCTTTCCTCTCCTCCCATCTTCCCCGTTGGTAACGCCTATGGAAAGCTGCTGGTAACATTTCGCAGCACACTGATGATTTTTGCTTCAGTTATGACTCCGTATTCTATTGCAGAGGTCCTTCATGGTACACCGTAGCACCTTGCCCTTCACTCTCTCCTGTTTCTGCGTTAGTTTGGGAGACAATAATGAACTGCGGAAGACCTCTGGGGTACTATGGGATATTATGAAGAACTAAGGTGATACTTTCTGATATTATGAAGAGCTAATGGAGGAACTTTGAGATATTATGAAGAACTAAAGGATACTTTGGGATATAATGAAGAATTAAGAAGTGCTTTGGGATTTTATGAAGAACTAAGGGGTACTTTGGGATATTATGAAGAACTAAGGGGTACTCTGGGATATTATGAAGAACTAAGAGATACTCTGGGATATTATGAAGAACTAAGGGGTACTTTGAGAAATTATGAGGAACTAAGAGATACTCTGGGATATTATGAAAAATTAAGGGGTACTCTGGGATATTTTGAAGAATTAAGGGATATCTTTGGAATATTATGAAGAACTAAGTGGTACTTTGGGTTACCTTGGTGATCTAAAGGTTAATTTGGAATAATATAGTGAGCTACTGGGAACTTTAGTTCCATGTGATAACCTAAAATGTACTTTTGGAGAAAATGTGAATTAAGAGATACTTTAGGATACTAGGATAGACTACTGGGTGTTTGGGAGACGTTAATAAAATAGGTGGTATTTTGAGATTGGTGATCAAGTGGGTGCTCTGTAATATTATGAATATTTACGAAGTACTTGAAATACTATGAATATTTACTAGGCACCTTGGAATGCTATGAATATCTACTAGGTACCTTGGAATGCTATGAATATTTACTTGGCACTTTGGAATATTATGAATATTTACTAGGCACTTTGGAATACTATGAATATTTACTAGGCACCTTGGAATACTATGAATATCTACTAGGCACTTTGGAATACTATAATGAGCTATGGGGTACTATGGGAAATTATGATAAACTTATGTGTACTATGGTAGACTATGACAGACAATGATGGACTAAAAGGTACTATAGTAGACTATGATGGACTAAGAGGTACTATGGTAGACTATGATGGGCTAAGAGGTACTATGGAACACATTGATGAACTACCAGGAAATGTTATATCCTATGATTAACTTAAATGTATTTGGGATACTATGATAAACTAAGGGATACTTTATGATACTATGATGAACAACATGGTACTTTTGGCTGGAAATACCTGGAAGTACTTTGAACAACTGCCTGCTAATGTAGCCTGCTGATCATCATCGGCTCAAAATGGACCATGTAGCTCAGTTTCGCAATGTATCCCATAGATATCATGCTATCCTCAAGTACCCCCTTAGATCATCATAGTACCTCAAAGTTAATTTTAGTTTACCATTGTCCTCCAAAGTACCCCGTAGTTCATCATGGTATCCAAAAGTACCATTTGTTTATGATAGTATTCAAAGAAATCCAGTAATTCATTATAGTATCCCAAAGTACACCATAATTCATCAGTATCTAAAGTAGTTCATCACTGTATCTGAAATTACTTTTTAGAGAATCATAGTCCAAGTACCCAGTACGCCTGACAGTATTGCCCAAAACAACCTAGTTCATTATAGTATCCCAAAGTACACTGTTATTCACCATAGTATCCCAACGTACATTGTAATTCATTATAATATCGTAGAGTGCTCCTTTCTTCACCATAATGTCCAAAAGTACTCCGTCAAACTATCCCAGTAACCTTTGTTCATCAAAGTCGTTCAAAGTGCCCCGTATTGGATCCTAGTATCCCAAAGTACATCTTACTATAATGAACTATGGAGTACTTTGGGATACTATAGTAAACAAATGGTACTTTGGGAGATAATATTGAACTATGGGGTATCTCGGGCTACTGTGATCAAATATAGAATACTTTGACAGACTATGATAAACTAAAATGGATTTTGGGGTACTATGATAAACTAAGGGATACGATATTGAAATAATGGGCACTTTGGCAAACTATGGTAAACTAAGGGGGTCCATTTGTGAGATTATGATCAACTAAAGGGTAAATCTGGGGACCAAGATGAACTTGGGGTACTTTAGGATACTATGGTAAACTGAAGAGTATTATAAGAGATTATAATGAATTAAGGGATTTCTTGTGAGCTTATGATGAACTAAAGTATACCTAGATAGACTGTGATGTAATATGGGGTGGATTAGGAGACTATGATGAAACATGGAACACTTTGGGATACATTGATTAAGAACAGAGTACTTTGGGAGACTGCGAAGAATTAAAGGGTACTTTCGGGTACTATGATGAACTCCTGGGTGCCTGATGAGATTAAAATGAACTACGGTGTGTTTTGGGATACTATGATGAACAAAGTGGTACTTTTGGGTATAAGGATAAAATGAATGTAATCTGTGAGATTAAATATTTACAACGTACTTTGGGATGATGTGATGAACTAAGGAGTACAATAAGATGTTGTGATGAACTAAGGAGTACAATAAGATGTTGTGATGAACTAAGGAGTACAATAAGATGTTGTGATGAACTAAGGAGTACATTAAGATGTTGTGATGAACTAAGGAGTACATTAAGATGTTGTGATGAACTAAGGAGTACAATAAGATGTTGTGATGAACTAAGGAGTACAATAAGATGTTGTGATGAACTAAGGAGTACATTAAGATGTTGTGATGAACTAAGGAGTACATTAAGATGTTGTGATGAACTAAGGAGTACAATAAGATGTTGTGATGAACTAAGGAGTACATTAAGATGTTGTGATGAACTAAGGAGTACAATAAGATGTTGTGATGAACTAAGGAGTACATTAAGATGTTGTGATGAACTAAGGAGTACAATAAGATGTTGTGATGAACTAAGGAGTACAATAAGATGTTGTGATGAACTAAGGAGTACAATAAGATGTTGTGATGAACTAAGGAGTACATTAAGATGTTGTGATGAACTAAGGAGTACATTAAGATGTTGTGATGAACTAAGGAGTACATTAAGATGTTGTGATGAACTAAGGAGTACAATAAGATGTTGTGATGAACTAAAGGGGTACATTAAGATGTTGTGATGAACTAAGGAGTACAATAAGATGTTGTGATGAACTAAAGGGGTACAATAAGATGCTGTGATGAACTAAGGAGCACTTTGGGATATTCTGATAAACTATAAAAGACTATGATGAACAATGGAGCACGTTTTTTTTTATTTACATATACAAGAGTTCTTACATTCTTGAACAGCCACTAGCAAGCGTAGCGTTCTTAAACTAAATCCTTAAGCCTAATTTTCACACACACACATACATCCCCAGGAAGCAGCCTGTAGCAGCTGTCCAACTCCCAGGTACCTATTTACGGCTAGGTGAACACGGGCATCAGGGAGAAAGAAACTTTTGTCATTTGTTTCCGCCTCCGCCGGGGATCAAACCCGGACCCTTAAGTCTACGAGCCCCGAGCGCTGTCCACTCAGCCGTCAGGCCCCATGATATTGGTTGAACTACAAGGAACTTCTGAATAAAAGGATGAAATACTAATAATAGGATGGATGATTCAACTCGAAGACAAAATGAGAGTATCAAAAAATATATATACGAACGAGCTTTACATCAGAGAAATATATATGTAAAATAACATCGCCGGCATATGTGACGCTAATATGATTTGTTCCACCACCTACAAGAGACCACCATTAGAGAATGCAACTCTAGTGTTGAGTTGTTGCTAAAACACGTATAAAGCTACAGCTTGACCCTCAGGAACAACTGGGCGAGTACAACAGAAGGTCCCAAGAGCTACAGCTTGACCCTCAGGAACAACTGGGCGAGTACAACAGAAGGTCCCAAGAGCCACAGCTTGACCCTCAGGAACAACTGGGCGAGTACAAAAGAAGGTCCCAAGAGCTACAGCTTGACCCTCAGGAACAACTGGGCGAGTACAAAAGAAGGTCCCAAGAGCTACAGCTTGACCCTCAGGAACAACTGGGCGAGTACAACAGAAGGTCCCAAGAGCTACAGCTTGACCCTCAGGAACAACTGGGCGAGTACAACAGAAGGTCCCAAGAGCTACAGCTTGACCCTCAGGAACAACTGGGCGAGTACAACAGAAGGTCCCAAGAGCTACAGCTTGACCCTCAGGAACAACTGGGCGAGTACAACAGAAGGTCCCAAGAGCTACAGCTTGACCCTCAGGAACAACTGGGCGAGTACAACAGAAGGTCCCAAGAGCTACAGCTTGACCCTCAGGAACAACTGGGCGAGTACAACAGAAGGTCCCAAGAGCTACAGCTTGACCATCAGGAACAACTGGGCGAGTACAACAGAAGGTCCCAAGAGCTACAGCTTGACCCTCAGGAACAACTGGGCGAGTAAGAATCAACACATTAAGCCTCACATTAACAAATGTAAACAAACTTAAACCAACAATTGTTAAAACACTAAAGTCTTACGAGTATACTACCCCATTACAAAGCTTTAAGAGTATACTACCTCATTAAACACTGAAAGAAGGGAAACAATGCAGGTAACTTACCTGCCAGGAACATGGCCGTAAGCCCCAGCAGTGAGAGAAGTCCCACGTGAACCATGTCTGCGTCCTCTGCTGCTGTGGGAGGTCACTTCTGCTGTGGGAGGAAAAGGTCAGCACTGCTGCTGTAGTGGGCGGCAGAGGTCACAGTTGCTGTGGATGGAAGACGTCGCTGTAATTTATTATTGCTAAACACAAAATATATGTACAAAATCTTGCACCTAATAAAATTAATGAAATTAATGCCATACTGTCACATACTACAGTATACCATACTGTCACATACTACAGTATACCATACTGTCACAAGACAGTATGGTATACGCGCACGTACAACAGAGACAATGTCCCAGCACGAGGGGGACACTTTACACAACAACGCTCAGCAGCTCAGTACAAGGTCGTCCCTCGGACTGTGCTTAATGTGAGGCTCACTTAACTACGTTATGGTGATGAGCACCAAGATCACAATGATGGGTGGATGATGGTGAAGCACCAAGATCACAATGATGGGTGGATGATGGTGAAGAAGCACCAAGATCACTATGATGGATGAATGGTGATGAAGCACCAAGATCACTATGATGGGTGGATGGTGATGAAGCGTCAAGATCACTATCACGGGTGGATGGTGATGAAGCACCAAGATCACTATGATGGGTGGATGATGATGAAGCACCAATATCACTATGATGGATGGATGGTGATGAAGCACCAAGATCACTATGATGGGTGAATGATGATGAAGCACCAAGATCACTATGATGGATGGATGGTGATGAAGCACCAAGATCTCTATGATGGGTGGATGGTGATGAAGCACCAAGATCACTATGATGGGTGGATGGTGATGAAGCACCAAGATCTCTATGATGGATGGATGATGATGAAGCACCAAGATCACTATGATGGGTGGATGATGATGAAGCACCAAGATCACTATGATGGATGGATGATGATGAAGCACCAAGATCACTATGATGGGTGGATGGTGATGAAGCACCAAGATCACTATGATGGATGGATGATGATGAAGCACCAAGATCACTATGATGGATGGATGGTGATGAAGCACCAAGATCACTATGATGGATGGATGATGATGAAGCACCAAG
>WNGS01066681.1:625006-637405 GCA_020271785.1 Procambarus virginalis | reverse complement strand
TGTTTATGGTGTTAAGATGCGAATAACTGAGTTAAGATGGCGGGTGAAGGAGCGTGAGAACCGTGGAGGGAGACGGTGATGGTATAGGACATGTTGTATGAGTCTCTTGACCCATACAATATTAATTCCCCCCCTACATATAAGCATCGCCTGTATATATATACATCACACCTGCTCTCTACTACGCTCCTAACTTCCTTCATATAAAAATATTCGTATAACAAATATCAAGATATAATTCTCGAGTGTGTAATAAGTGAGTATAATAGAGCTAAAATTATCTTAACTTAAATATCTGATAGATTAAGGACCTGCCCGAAACGCTGCGCGTACTAGTGGCTTTACAAGACTGTAAATACTTATTATTGCTATGTATTCTCACAAACCCCAATGTACCTTCTTGTATATAAATAAACAAATAAATCAATAATACAAGCTAGAGGAGGAGAGATGAGAGTGTGGAAGTGGGCGGGAAGTGGTGGAAATGTTCCAGATGATTCGTGAGTGTTGTTGTTGTAGGTGGCGCTGGTGTCCGGTCCGGGTCCGGCCAGTCTCTCTCCTCCAGTCCGCCTCCCCGTCGCTCGTCGCCGCTGCGTGTACCCGCCGCCATCTCCGCCATCCCGGGCCCTCGCGCCCTCCTCCACCATGGCCGCCATGGGCCAGCTCGTGTTCGACGAGTACGGTAAACCCATCATTATCCTGAGGGACCAGGACCACCAAAGCGGCTCACCGGCGCCGACGCTCTCAAGGTCCGTTGTGGCCATTGTTTGGTGCTCCTGCCTCGCCTATCTGCCTCTAATATCCTGCCTCTCGCCTCCTAACCTGCCTACCTTCCTGCCTCGCCTACCTATCCTGCCTGACCTTCCTGCCTCGCCTACCTATCGCGACTCCTGCCTCGTACCTTCCTGCCTACTCGCCTACTCCTGCCTACTTCCCCCTACCATCGTCGCCTTCTCAGTGCCTTTGCCTCGCTTGTATCCTGCCTCTTCCATCCTGCCTCGCTTTCCTCCTGCCCCTCCTGGTTGTTCCCGCCTGCTACTGCCCACCACTGCTGACCTGTCGCCTACTATCCTCGCACTGCTGACCTCCTGCCCTTTCCCAGTGCTACTGCCGCGCTATCGCCCTCCCCTGTACAGTGCATTAAGGATAGTGCCTCTGTTTATGGTACATATAGTTGTGTCGTCCTTTTATTTGAGCTGATAAATTTATCTTTAGTTATCCATAGTTATTAGAGTCAAAGAATTTAATAATTTACAAAATTAGTTGCAGGTCAACAGTAGATGTAGTTGTTGGTTATGTGTCCCAGGCCCTTGTGTCCGTGTCCCAGGCCCTTGTGTCCGTGTCCCAGGCCCTTGTGTCCGTGTCCCAGGCCCTTGTGTCCGTGTCCCGGGCCCTTGTGTCCGTGTCCCCGGCCCTTGTGTCCGTGTCCCAGGCCCTTGTGTCCGTGTCCCAGGCCCTTGTGTCCGTGTCCCAGGCCTTGTCCTAGTGTCCCCAGGCCCTTGTGTCCGTGTCCCAGGCCTTGTCCTAGTGTCCCGGGCCTTGTCCTAGTGTCCCGGGCCTTGTCCTAGTGTCCCGGGCCTTGTGTCCCAGGCCCTTGTGTCCGTGTCCCAGGCCCTTGTGTCCGTGTCCCAGGCCCTTGTGTCCGTGTCCCGGGCCCTTGTGTCCGTGTCCCGGGCCCTTGTGTCCGTGTCCCGGGCCCTTGTGTCCGTGTCCCAGGCCCTTGTGTCGTGTCCCAGGCCCTTGTGTCCGTGTCCCCGGCCCTTGTGTCCGTGTCCCGGGCCCTTGTGTCCGTGTCCCGGGCCCTTGTGTCTAGTATGACTCATTGTGAGTACAATCGATACCCAAGTTAGGAGCGACATGATGTCCGGCTCTACCCCTCACCTGGCTAAACTTACTATATACCGTAATGTATAATACCTTAAGCGGTTCACCCTATCATATAATAAACCACAAACCCTATATATTTCAAATTTATAATTCATAGCTTAGTTACACATGTATATATTCCTCCGTTGCATGTGCTCTAACTCCCGGTAAACTGTTGACACTGTGGGCTGAGACTTTCCCCCACATTAAAAGTAATGTTCACACCTGAGTCATGAACCACCCCCTACTCATCCTGTGAGTGGTAGTTTATTGTGCACCCCATACTCATCCTGTGAGTGGTAGTTTATTGTGCACCCATACTCATCCTGTGAGTGGTAGTTTATTGTGCACCCCATACTCATCCTGTGAGTGGTAGTTATTGTGCACCCCATACTCATCCTGTGAGTGGTAGTTTATTGTGCACCCATACTCATCCTGTGAGTGGTAGTTTATTGTGCACCCCATACTCATCCTGTGAGTGGTAGTTTATTGTGCACCCCATACTCATCCTGTGAGTGGTAGTTATTGTGCACCCATACTCATCTGTGAGTGGTAGTTTATTGTGCACCCCATACTCATCCTGTGAGTGGTAGTTTATTGTGCACCCCATACTCATCCTGTGAGTGGTAGTTTATTGTGCACCCCATACTCATCCTGTGAGTGGTAGTTTATTGTGCACCCCATACTCATCCTGTGAGTGGTAGTTTATTGTGCACCCCATACTCATCCTGTGAGTGGTAGTTTATTGTGCACCCCATACTCATCCTGTGAGTGGTAGTTTATTGTGCACCCCATACTCATCCTGTGAGTGGTAGTTTATTGTGCACCCCATACTCATCCTGTGAGTGGTAGTTATTGTGCACCCATACTCATCCTGTGAGTGGTAGTTTATTGTGCACCCCATACTCATCCTGTGAGTGGTAGTTTATTGTGCACCCCATACTCATCCTGTGAGTGGTAGTTTATTGTGCACCCCATACTCATCCTGTGAGTGGTAGTTTATTGTGCACCCCATACTCATCCTGTGAGTGGTAGTTTATTGTGCACCCCATACTCATCCTGTGAGTGGTAGTTTATTGTGCACCCCATACTCATCCTGTGAGTGGTAGTTTATTGTGCACCCCATACTCATCCTGTGAGTGGTAGTTTATTGTGCACCCCATACTCATCCTGTGAGTGGTAGTTTATTGTGCACCCCATACTCATCCTGTGAGTGGTAGTTTATTGTGCACCCCATACTCATCCTGTGAGTGGTAGTTTATTGTGCACCCCATACTCATCCTGTGAGTGGTAGTTTATTGTGCACCCCATACTCATCCTGTGAGTGGTAGTTTATTGTGCACCCCATACTCATCCTGTGAGTGGTAGTTTATTGTGCACCCCATACTCATCCTGTGAGTGGTAGTTTATTGTGCACCCCATACTCATCCTGTGAGTGGTAGTTTATTGTGCACCCCATACTCATCCTGTGAGTGGTAGTTTATTGTGCACCCCATACTCATCCTGTGAGTGGTAGTTTATTGTGCACCCCATACTCATCCTGTGAGTGGTAGTTTATTGTGCACCCCATACTCATCCTGTGAGTGGTAGTTTATTGTGCACCCCATACTCATCCTGTGAGTGGTAGTTTATTGTGCACCCCATACTCATCCTGTGAGTGGTAGTTTATTGTGCACCCCATACTCATCCTGTGAGTGGTAGTTTATTGTGCACCCCATACTCATCCTGTGAGTGGTAGTTTATTGTGCACCCCATACTCATCCTGTGAGTGGTAGTTTATTGTGCACCCCATACTCATCCTGTGAGTGGTAGTTTATTGTGCACCCCATACTCATCCTGTGAGTGGTAGTTTATTGTGCACCCCATACTCATCCTGTGAGTGGTAGTGTATTGTGCACCCCATACTCATCCTGTGAGTGGTAGTTTATTGTGCACCCCATACTCATCCTGTGAGTGGTAGTTTATTGTGCACCCCATACTCATCCTGTGAGTGGTAGTTTATTGTGCACCCCATACTCATCCTGTGAGTGGTAGTTTATTGTGCACCCCATACTCATCCTGTGAGTGGTAGTTTATTGTGCACCCCATACTCATCCTGTGAGTGGTAGTTTATTGTGCACCCCATACTCATCCTGTGAGTGGTAGTTTATTGTGCACCCCATACTCATCCTGTGAGTGGTAGTTTATTGTGCACCCCATACTCATCCTGTGAGTGGTAGTTTATTGTGCACCCCATACTCATCCTGTGAGTGGTAGTTTATTGTGCACCCCATACTCATCCTGTGAGTGGTAGTTTATTGTGCACCCCATACTCATCCTGTGAGTGGTAGTTTATTGTGCACCCCATACTCATCCTGTGAGTGGTAGTTTATTGTGCACCCCATACTCATCCTGTGAGTGGTAGTTTATTGTGCACCCCATACTCATCCTGTGAGTGGTAGTTTATTGTGCACCCCATACTCATCCTGTGAGTGGTAGTTTATTGTGCACCCCATACTCATCCTGTGAGTGTAGTTTATTGTGCACCCCATACTCATCCTGTGAGTGGTAGTTTATTGTGCACCCCATACTCATCCTGTGAGTGGTAGTTTATTGTGCACCCCATACTCATCCTGTGAGTGGTAGCTTATTGTGCACCCCATACTCATCCTGTGAGTGGTAGTTTATTGTGCACCCCATACTCATCCTGTGAGTGGTAGTTTATTGTGCAGCCCATACTCATCCTGTGAGTGGTAGTTTATTGTGCACCCCATACTCATCCTGTGAGTGGTAGTTTATTGTGCACCCCATACTCATCCTGTGAGTGGTAGTGTATTGTCCACCCCATACTCATCCTTTGAGTGGTAGTGTATTGTGCACCCCATACTCATCCTGTGAGTGGTAGTGTATTGTGCACCCCATATTCATCCTGTGAGTGGTAGTTTATTGTGCCCCCATACTCATCCTGTGAGTGGTAGTGTATTGTGCACCCCATACTCATCCTGTGAGTGGTAGTTTATTGTGCACCCCATACTCATCCTGTGAGTGGTAGTTTATTGTGCACCCCATACTCATCCTGTGAGTGGTAGTTTATTGTGCACCCCATACTCATCCTGTGAGTGGTAGTTTATTGTGCACCCCATACTCATCCTGTGAGTGGTAGTGTATTGTGCACCCCATACTCATCCTGTGAGTGGTAGTTTATTGTGCACCCCATACTCATCCTGTGAGTGGTTGTGTATTGTGCACCCCATACTCATCCTGTGAGTGGTAGTTTATTGTGCACCCCATACTCATCCTGTCAGTGGTAGTTTATTGTGCACCCCATACTCATCCTGTCAGTTGTAGTTTATTGTGCACCCCATACTCATCCTGTGAGTGGTAGTGTATTGTGCACCCCATACTCATCCTGTGAGTGGTAGTTTATTGTGCACCCCATACTCATCCTGTGAGTGGTAGTTTATTGTGCACCCCATACTCATCCTGTGAGTGGTAGTGTATTGTGCACCCCATACTCATCCTGTGAGTGGTAGTTTATTGTACACCCCATACTCCTCCTGTGAGTGGTAGATTATTGTGCCCCCCATACTCATCCTGTGAGTGGTAGTTTATTGTGCCCCCCATACTCATCCTGTGAGTGGTAGTTTATTGTGCACCCCATACTCATCCTGTGAGTGGTAGTTTATTGTGCCCCCCATACTCATCCTGTGAGTGGTAGTTTATTGTGCACCCCATACTCATCCTGTGAGTGGTAGTGTATTGTGCACCCCATACTCATCCTTTGAGTGGTAGTTTATTGTGCACCCCATACTCACCCTGTGAGTGGTAGTTTATTGTGCATCCCATACTCATCCTGTGGGCGGTAGTTTATTGTGCACCACATACTCATCCTGTGAGTGGTAGTGTATTGTGCACCCCATACTCATCCTTTGAGTGGTAGTTTATTGTGCACCCCATACTCACCCTGTGAGTGGTAGTTTATTGTGCATCCCATACTCATCCTGTGGGCGGTAGTTTATTGTGCACCACATACTCATCCTGTGAGTGGTAGTGTATTGTGCACCCCATACTCATCCTGTGAGTGGTAGTTTATTGTGCACCCCATACTCATCCTGTGAGTGGTAGTTTATTGTGCACCCCATACTCATCCTGTGAGTGGTAGTTTATTGTGCACCCCATACTCGTCCTGTGAGCGGTAGTTTATTGTGCACCCCATACTCGTCCTGTGAGCGGTAGTTTATTGTGCACCCCATACTCATCCTGTGAGTGGTGCACCCCATACTCATCCTGTGAGTGGTAGTTTATTGTGCACCCCATACTCATCCTGTGAGTGGTAGTTTATTGTGCACCCCATACTCATCCTGTGAGTGGTAGTTTATTGTGCACCCCATACTCATCCTGTGAGTGGTAGTTTATTGTGCACCCCATACTCATCCTGTGAGTGGTAGTTTATTGTGCACCCCATACTCATCCTGTGAGTGGTAGTTTATTGTGCACCCCATACTCATCCTGTGAGTGGTAGTTTATTGTGCACCCCATACTCATCCTGTGAGTGGTAGTTTATTGTGCACCCCATACTCATCCTGTGAGTGGTAGTTTATTGTGCACCCCATACTCATCCTGTGAGTGGTAGTTTATTGTGCACCCCATACTCATCCTGTGAGTGGTAGTTTATTGTGCACCCCATACTCATCCTGTGAGTGGTAGTTTATTGTGCACCCCATACTCATCCTGTGAGTGGTAGTTTATTGTGCACCCCATACTCATCATGTGAGTGGTAGTTTATTGTGCACCCCATACTCATCCTGTGAGTGGTAGTTTATTGTGCACCCCATACTCATCCTGTGAGTGGTAGTTTATTGTGCACCCCATACTCATCCTGTGAGTGGTAGTGTATTGTGCACCCCATACTCATCCTGTGAGTGGTAGTTTATTGTGCACCCCATACTCATCCTGTGAGTGGTAGTTTATTGTGCACCCCATACTCATCCTGTGAGTGGTAGTTTATTGTGCACCCCATACTCATCCTGTGAGTGGTAGTTTATTGTGCACCTCATACTCATCCTGTGAGTGGTAGTTTATTGTGCACCCCATACTCATCCTGTGAGTGGTAGTTTATTGTGCACCCCATACTAATCCTGTGAGTGGTAGTTTATTGTGCACCCCATACTCATCCTGTGAGTGGTAGTTTATTGTGCACCCCATACTCATCCTGTGAGTGGTAGTGTATTGTGCACCCCATACTCATCCTGTGAGTGGTAGTTTATTGTGCACCCCATACTCATCCTGTGAGTGGTAGCTTATTGTGCACCCCATACTCATCCTGTGAGTGGTAGTTTATTGTGCACCCCATACTCATCCTGTGAGTGGTAGTTTATTGTGCACCCCATACTCATCCTGTGAGTGGTAGTTTATTGTGCACCCCATACTCATCCTGTGAGTGGTAGTGTATTGTGCACCCCATACTCATCCTGTGAGTGGTAGTTTATTGTGCACCCCATACTCATCCTGTGAGTGGTAGTTTATTGTGCACCCCATACTCATCCTGTGAGTGGTAGTTTATTGTGCACCCCATACTCATCCTGTGAGTGGTAGTTTATTGTGCACCCCATACTCATCCTGTGAGTGGTAGTTTATTGTGCCCCCATACTCATCCTGTGAGTGGTAGTTTATTGTGCACCCCATACTCATCCTGTGAGTGGTAGTTTATTGTGCACCCCATACTCATCCTGTGAGTGGTAGTTTATTGTGCACCCCATACTCATCCTGTGAGCGGTAGTTTATTGTGCACCCCATACTCATCCTGTGAGTGGTAGTGTATTGTGCACCCCATACTCATCCTGTGAGTGGTAGTTTATTGTGCACCCCATACTCATCCTGTGAGTGGTAGTTTATTGTGCACCCCATACTCATCCTGTGAGCGGTAGTTTATTGTGCACCCCATACTCATCCTGTGAGTGGTAGTGTATTGTGCACCCCATACTCATCCTGTGAGTGGTAGTTTATTGTACACCCCATACTCATCCTGTGAGTGGTAGTTTATTGTGCACCCCATACTCATCCTGTGAGCGGTAGTTTATTGTGCACCCCATACTCATCCTGTAAGTGGTAGTGTATTGTGCACCCGCGGGAGGTTCGCGGGTTAGGGGACAGACGTGTCGTCGTCGCGCTCCGTGAAAACACTGGAATAAACCGGGCTTTTTTAGGATTACAACTATGGATTACGGCCACAGTGATCACCCAGTGCATAGTGACCCGTAGGAAAGTTGAATACAGAAATTAAAAATGGAACTTTGAGTTAAATACAGAATAAACATGGTCCCACGTGGTGAGCCAGTGCCACCAGGCTCATGTGTACAGGCAAAAGTGATATATATCAAATATAGCGAGCAGTGATACGGTGAACAGTGAAATGGAACGTGTAACATAACATATAAATTAGTGAATAGTGTTAGAGAATTGTACATGAAAAAGTATAAATGTAAAGTTGTGGAGGAGGCGTCACACTTGTGTTTACACCACAGCCACGAGGCCTACACAGTGTAGGGGAGTTCCTCAGTAACAGTATACTCCCTCAGTGATAATATACCAGCAATATATACTGTAATACGGGCAAGTAGGTTTAGGAACTAGCAATAGAGTAAGTTAATAGCATTGTAAGCCGGAAGAAAGCAGAAATTCCCTTAGGAAATACAGGCAAATAATCAGTGTATAAATCAAGTAACTGGCAACCGGTGACATCCTCCTCCCCCCGACCTGGGACAACAACGGTCAACTATACGGTCCCAAGAGGACCATATTTTCTCCACAAGGCGATAAGTACCCCACATAAACTTTAACAAATAAACATATGTAATATTATAAAATTACTGTATACATATTATATATACATATATAATATTATAAATATATGCATATATATTATTAACATCACAAACCCAACATGGAGGTGTGTGGAGGCTGCCATAAGGCACTTCGGAAGACTGTTGTAGGCATTGTATGTAACATTTGTAACATAAGATTTCACCTGAGTTGTACAGGATTACCTACACAATATGCAAACCGGGAAGGTAGCTACTGGATCTGTGAAAGTGACAGACAGGTGTGGGAAAACATTGCCAAACTAATGAATGACATTCCTGAAGTACACAGGCTACAATTCACACAAAAACTACCAGAAATATATGCAGAGTATATAAAGACAGCAACGAACTCTGAGCAAACCAGGGATTGAGAATTTAGAGAGTCAAAGTAGCAATGTAGAAGGACATAGCGTCGAGGTACACAAAAATGAAGGCAATATTGTAGAGCAAACTGGTGATATGAATAAGGAGATAAAAAATGAGACGAATGAGAAAGACGAAAGCAACAAGGCGAAAGATAAGGGTAATACCGAGAATAAATGCAGAAACGAGAAAGTTGGAACAAAAATCACAGAGGTAGCCAAGTCGTACACGGATACAAACAAGAATAATGCAATCACAGATGAAAATATTTGCAGGTATTATGCAAAAGGACAGTGCAGATATGGGCCCAGAGGCACGGAATGCTCATTCATGCACCCACGGAAATGCCGGAACTGGTTAGGGAAAGGCAGATGTCGTTTTGATACTGAGTGTAGATATTTTCACCCTAAGCTATGCAAACTCTCAGTTAATGAGAGGAAATGCTACGATCTTCATTGCCCCGATTTACACGTCAGAGGTACACAGCGCTATATAAGAGAGGAAGTCCAATATAATAGCCCTGAACATTTTTTAGAGGCAGCAGAACAGAGGAGAAGAAGAGAAACAGGACAGGCAGAAACGTGGCAGGAGTACGGATGAGAGGGGGGAATGCCCGAGACTGGACTACATTTCGTCATCAAGCCCACACATACTACACCCCCAACTACACGAGACTACCACACTCCCCAATATCACTTCCAAAACTGGACAAACCATTGCCACAACAACACACCCTGGGTCAGGGTAGAGAGGAGGAGGAGAACCACCAAAACCTTCCAGAAGTGACACACAATATGGACAATCATTCATTTTTGCAAACATTCAAGGTCTAAAGCCAAAGTCAAGGAAATAAAGTCAAGTTCATAAATGGTCTCCTATTAGAGTCAAACTCCATATTGGGGCATTCACGGAAAACTCATACAAAAGATTACATGGATGGTGAAATCTGGATTCCAAATTATAATTTATACGATGTGATAGAAAAACTAGGTCAAATGGGGGAGTAGGTCTGTATATTAAAGAGGACCTGGTATGCACAGAACTACTAAACTCAACTAATGAGTGGTGAGTTGGTATGGAATTAAGGTAGAAGAAACTAAACCTAATTATTATTTAATATATAAACCGCCAGATACAACGGTTGAGGAATTCACAGAGCAGATGCACAAATAGAGAACATACTTGATGACCTAGCAAACCCGCTCCAGATATTATCTCCTTGGAGATTTCAATTACCGAGTCTAAGATGGGAGAATGGCAAACACAAATATCATAGCAGGGAATGACCCGGGAAATAACCAGCCACAGGTCAGAGAACTTTTGAGATTCTGTGACAAATTCTCGCTCAATCAACAGATTACAGAACCAACTAGGAACGAAAACACACTAGACTTGTTTTCACAAACAATGATGAACTAATCAGAGAGACATAACAATCTCAGATACTTCATACTCAGACCATAAGCTCATTGAAGTGCGAACTAGCATAAATAACGGTAGTAGATCTAAGAGACCCAACAAGCGAGAAGGAATATTCAATCAATTCAATTTCAACAATAAGAGGATTGAACTGGAAAAAAATAAATGTAGACCTTTCAACCATTCAATGGGAGACGGTCTTAAGCGACAAAACTCCACACAGGGAATAGCTCAAAGACAGCTGAAGCTTACAAGGTCTGCTTGAAGCACGTGTCGGTGAGAGGGGCGGGAAAGAAAGAGGAACACTCTAGAAAGAGAACGCAGACGACTGTACAGGAGAAGGAAAAAAATACGGAAATGCTTCGGCAGACACAACTATCACAAGCAAGGAAAATAAGCCTAAGCAGGGAGATCGAAGAAATCGAAACAAACGTTGAAGCGAGCATATGAGTCTGAGAAATGGAATTGGAACAGAGAGCTATACAAGAGATAAGGAAAAATCCGAAATTTTTTCACATACGCTAAATCAAAATCCAAACCTCGACCAGTATGGGACCGTTAATTACAAATGACGGTACGTACAAAGAAGACAACAAGAGATTAGTGAAATTCTAAGAAGCAGTATGAGGCTATGTTAGCAAACCAATTAACAACATGAAAGTTGATGACCCAGACAGCTCTTTATGAATGACGTTTCAAGCGCATGACTAATATAACGGATACTTACCACTAACTCGAAGACTTTGAAAGAGAAATTGACACATATGTTCCATGCTACTCAGCTCCTGGGCCTGACCTCATGGAATTCAATATTCATACAGAAATGTAAAGTACCAGTAGCGGGAGCACTAAACGCTTAATATGGAGAAAGAGTCTGGATACAGGGGAGATACCAGCAGCACTTAATTATCTGCAGATATAGCTCCGTTGCCACAGGGGGGTGAGTAAAGCCTTGGCAAAAAAAATTTAGCCGTTGCACTAAATCATCACATAATAAAGTGTTTGAAGGTGATTAGGAATCAAATTTCTAGTTTAATGGAAACAAGAATTGCGACAACCAGGGACAACATGGATTTAGAGCCGGGAAGACTCGGTCTGTCACAGTTACTCAACCACTATGACAAAATCAAGAACGCCCTAGAAGAAAGCAAAATTGCAGATGTTTGCTATACACAGACTTTGCAAAGGCTGTATCGACAAATCTGACAATGGGGTGATAGCATCACAAAATAGGTCACATGGGAATAACTGGAAAAGTAAGGACGCTGGATAACTCAATTTCCTGCGAACAGAACACAAAGAGTATACAGTCAATCAGATAAAAATCGATGTCCAAGCGTGTTAAAAGCTATATACTCAAGTTACAAGTCCTTGCAACACTACTGTTCCCTTTTCTCATATCTGATAGTAGACAAAAATACAGCTCACAGCTTCGTGTCATCCTTCGCAGATGACACAAAAATCAGCACTGAAAATTACCTCTGCTGAAGACATTGAAAAAACTACAAACAGATGTAACAACAGTTTTCGATTGGGCAGCAGAAAATAATATGATGTTAGTAACAGGATAAATTTCAGGTACTCAGGTCACGGCAAAAATGAGGATCTGAAACATAATACAGGTACAAAACAATCAAATCGTGTCCCATAGTAGAAAAACAGCAGTCAAGGATTTGGGAATAATGAGTCCGACGATTCTAACGTTTAGGGAGCATACCAAGCAAATATCGCATCAGCCAGAAAAATGATTCGGATGGATTACGAGATACTTTCAAAAAAAATACTCCAAACATGGATCCCCATCACAATGGTTGTACTCCTTTCAAGCTCACTTGTGTTGTCCCGTCCTCGAATCCACTAGCTCAGCTCCTCCTTCTCCCCTTCAGAGCAGGAGTAATTGCTGAAATAG
>WNGS01066681.1:612569-624006 GCA_020271785.1 Procambarus virginalis | reverse complement strand
AAGTACCCCTTAGTTCTTCATAATATCCCAAAGTATCCTTAGCTCTTCATAATATCCCAAAGTACCCCCTTAATCTTCATAATATCCCAAAGTAGCCTCTTAGTTCTTCATAATATCCCAAAGTATCTCTTCGTTCTTCATTATATCCCAAACTATTACTTAGTTCTTCATATATCCCAAAGTAGCCCCTTAGTTCTTCATATCATCCAAAAGTACCCCTTAGTTCTTAATAATATACCAAAGTACCTCTTAGTTCTTCATAACATTCCAAAGTACCCCTTAGTTCTTCATAATATCCCAAAGTACCTCCATTAGTTCTTCATAATATCAGAAAGTACCCCTTAGTTCTTCATGATATCCCAAAGTATCCTTTAGTTCTTCATAATATCCCAAAGCACCCCTTAGTTCTTCATAATATCCCAAAGTATCCTTTAGTTCTTCATAATATCCCAAAGCACCCCTTAGTTCTTCATAATATCCCATAGTACCCCAGAGGTCTTCATAATATCCCACAGTACCCCAGAGGTCTTCATAATATCCCAAAGTTCCCCTTAGTTCTTCATAATATTCCAAAGTACCCCTTAATACATCATAATATCCCAAAGTATCCCTTAATACATTATAGTCTTCCGCAGTTCATTATTGTCTCCCAAACTAGTGCTGTTAGAGCAGAGACATGAGAGAATGAAGGGCAAGGTGCTACGGTGTACCATGAAGGACCTCAGCAATAGAATACGAAGTCACAGTGAAGCAAAAATCATCAGTGTGCTGCGAAATGTTACCAGCAGCTTTCCATAGGCGTTACCTACGGGGAAGATGGGAGGAGAGAAGAGAGAGGTGACAGACGGGGGGAGGGGGGGAGAGAATGGGAAGGAGGGAGAGAGAGAGAGAGAGACCCTGTTTGTCCGAGGTTGGAGACCAGAAGCCTCACCCAACTTGCCCACATGAAGCCCGCAGAGTATGAGTGCCAAAAGCCAGTCGAGGTCGGCCTCACTGCAACACTTTACTAATATCGGCATCTAGACCCTCCTTACCCTTGAGATTTTCATGAAGTACACTTATTTGTCAGTTTTAGTGCTTCGTTATAATATAGTTCCAGAGAAAGAAGACTATGCTGGCAAGAGAGCGAATGTTTGAAGAGAGCAAGAGAAGAGAGAAGAGGGTTGGATGGGGTCAAGTAAATAGGGGGGTTAAGTAAAGAGAAGTGAGATCGTGGAGGGGATGGGGGAGGCCCATATTCGCCCCCCCCCCCACCCCAGTTATGTAATTCAAGGCACCAGCATACAGACCATTTTGTGTCAGCTAAAATAGAAAGATGAGAGTTATGCCACCAGATTTGTCCCAGAGCTGAGATGCACGAGTGAAGATACACGACTGATATTATCGCGACATACAAGATATTAAGGAGAGTATGTAAGTCAGACAGACAGGCTGTTTTACATAAGATGAACACGGAAGAACCCCAAGTACTTAAATGGATCAAATGGATGTAAGGTATTGCTTTAGGGTTAAAGGAGGAAATTCACATTCACATTTTTATATGTAGACATGACATCCCAAAAAAGTTCCAGAACCTGTTTCCCAATCGACTGAAGTATGGGAAGAAAGACACAAGAGCTAGAGTTAGCACTACAAAATCATCTAGGTAAGAATACACATGATTTAAAGCATTGTACTAAGGATACTTAAAGGATGCTTCTCTTTCTCCTGGCAGGAACGGAGGCAAGGTGCAGCTCAAGTTCACAGATCGAGTGTCACACGAACAGTCAGTGCATCGCCATCACCTCTGTGTGTGACTCCGGAAAACATTGTAACGACGGCTCCGACGAGGACCCCTACGTCTGTGAGGTACTGTGCCCCCCTCTTCCTTGTTTGTCGGTGCTTTTGCTCCATCTGTGAGGTACTGTGGCTTTTCCCTCCCATCCTTGTTTGTTACCGCTTCTGCTCCGTCTGTCAGATACTGTGCCCCCCCCCCCCACCTTTTCTTGTTCGTTAGTGCTTCTGCTCCATCTGTGAGGTACTGTGGTCACCCTTCCTTGTTTGTTAGTGCTTCTGCTCCATCTGTGAGGTACTGTGGCCCCCCTTCCTTGTTTGTTAGTGCTTCTGCTCCATCTGTGAGGTACTGTGGCCACCCTTCCTTGTTTGTTAGTGCTTCTGCTCCATCTGTGAGGTACTGTGGTCACCCTTCCTTGTTTGTTAGTGCTTCTGCTCCATCTGTGAGGTACTGTGGCCCCCTTCCTTGTTTGATAGTGCTTCTGCTCCTTCTGTGAGGTACTGTGCCCCCCTTCCTTGTTTGTTAGTGCTTCTGTTCCGTCTGTGAGGTCCACAACTCCCTGCGTTGTTTGTCAACGTTTCTGGTCCAACTGTGAGAGCCACAACCAACTTTATTGTTTGTTAGTGTTTCTATTACAGTTGTATCTTGGTCAGTCAGTGGTGTGAGCGGCTTGTGATCTGTTCAACTTGTCCTTTTCGTTTAATGTTTATCTAGCTAAATCCTTCTCTGGCCACTGTACTCTTTTTCACTGGATATTCATTTCATTTCAAATTCACATAAATTATTTTCCTGTCTCGTGACAATTGCCTCAAATATGCAGCATGAAACTAGTGCGTGTGATTCTCTTCGTGACGGAGAGCGGGCAAGGGCGAGACTTATCTTGATGGAATCATTAATATCTTCATGTTCTACAGTCTTCCGCTGTGATTTACAATATATCAGACCGTTGTGAACGTATAGGTTACCAATGCACTGACACAGCTACACCAGCATTCGCTGTGGATAGGGGCAGCAAGGTGAATGGCTTCACCAATACAGGTAAGAGTCATTGGTAAGGTGAGTTCCAAAGGTGTAGTTATGAAAAGCGAATAACAGATTCCCATCATAAGGGTTTTACAGAAAAGCAACAGAATTTGTTCGTCTCAGATGTATTTTCAAGCGTTTCTGATATATATGGAGAGAAGAATGTCTGTAGTGTCACTTGTGTTGCTTTACAAATTTCTATCCCTCCAAGTCCGATCGACTTGGCTAGAGCAAGAGGGTACTGAAGTATCTAAAACACTACTTAGACAAAGCAAAAGGTTACTGACGTATCTAAAACACGACTTGGACAAAGCAAGAGGTTACTAAAGTAGCTAAATCGCGTCTTGCCAGGAGCAAAAGGTTACTAAAGTATCTAAAACACGACTTGGACAGAGCAAGAGATTACTAACATATCTAAAACACGTCTTGGTCAGAGCAAGAGGTTACTAAATTGCTTCACTACAACAAGTACGAATTGCCCAGAGCACGATATAACATGCCGAAGATTACGTGTGACCGGGTTAGTCAGCGACGGGCAGAGCGTCTTAAGACTGGTTGTGTGTTTAGTTAACTAGGGACGACGACGCTCGCAGAAAGCTTTAAGAATACTTTGTATTAATAGAAACTAAAGTAAATATCTCGGCAGAATTTGTTATTGATGTCATGACCTATTGTATTGTTGTTTTAGTGAAGTTTGAAGTAATTATTAATTTAGAAATGTCATAGGGATTTGTGATTTATTTATTTTTTGAAACAACATTCATGTAAAGATGCCTATAGTAATGCCATAGGGACTTCTGATTTATTTTAATAATTTATTCATTACACTTTAGAAGCACATTACATGAAGATCTTTCTGTTTGTTAAAGTATATATTAATTTCCTTGAGCTCCCCCTGGGCGTCTCAGTAACCATACAGGTCGACATACAGTTACTTGGGAGTGGACGCCTCTTGTAAGTAATCACAGGACAGACGTCCACCTGGTCACACAAACCATAACAACCTCTCTAGTTGTCCAGAATACATTGTTACGAGGATATGAGGTTACCATGAAGGTTCAGTCCGTTCTCGCCAGTGTTCCCAACGTCTAGAAACTGTCGTACTAAAGTGACCTATCCTAACCTACCAGAGGACCCTCGAACATAAATTGGACAGTAAGTCAATGTCGCGAGCCGCTCCCGTTTTCTTGTACGACAGGTTTTGACTTTAGGTAAACAACCCGTCCTCCTAATAGCTCCTAATAATGAGAGATAGAACTCAGTGAGGAAGTCAACATAGGAAACGATGGACATCTTCAATGATAAATGCTGGAAGGCAGATGGAAAATTTGTCACTTTCCAGAGGGAGAACAAAGAAAGACAGGGGTTTAATCTTAAACGTAAGAACAAAGGAACAAGAGAAAGTGGTACTAGAGAGTCAGGAATGAGAACCTCAGAGTCAAAATGGAAGCAGAAAAGCTGTTTACAATGTCACTGGAGCCAAAGCAAAGAACCAACCAAAATTACTTCATAGCCACAGCATGAGGAAAAAACAGCTAATGGACGAGCAATTAAGAATAGGGCAAGACTAATTTACTAACAACGATAGAGAAGTGTGTGTGAAGAGTTTAACAGGAGGTCTTCACAATAAAGCAAGAAGTGCCTCTGGGTATGCATTAACAGGAGCACTGGCGTACCTGGGTATACAGTAACAAGGGCACTGGCAAACCTGGGTATGCACTAACAAGAACACTGGCTTACCTGGGTATGCACTAACAAAGACACTGGCAGTGACAGGCAGGAGTAACTGGTAAAGTGCTCAAGTGGATAAGGGAATACCTAAGCCATAGGAAGCAAAGAGTTACAGTGAGGGGTGAGACCTCAGAATGGCGTGAAATCACCAGTGGAGTCCCACAGGGCTCTGTACTCGGTCCTATCCTGTTTCTGATATACGTGAATGATCTCCCAGAGGGTATAGACTCATTCCTCTCAATGTTTGCTGACGATGCCAAAATTATGAGAAGGATTAAGACAGAGGAGGACTGTTTGAGGCTTCAAGAAGATCTAGACAAACTAAAGGAATGGTCGAACAAATGGTTGTTAGAGTTTAACCCAAGCAAATGTAATGTAATGAAAATAGGTGTAGGGAGCAGGAGGCCAGTTACAAGGTATCATTTGGGAGATGAAATTCTACACGAGTCAGAGAGAGAGAAAGACCTGGGGGATGATATCACGCCAGACCTGTCCTCTGAAGCCCATATCAAGAGGATAGCATCAGCAGCATATGCCAGGTTGGCTAACATAAGAACGGCATTTAGACACTTGTGCAAGGAATCATTCAGAACTTTGTATACCACCTATGTCAGACCAATCCTGGAGTATACAGCCCCAGCATGGAGTCCATATCTAGTCAAGCATAAGACCAAACTGGAAAAAGTTCAAAGGTTTGCCACCAGACTAGTACCCGGGCTGAGAGGTATGAACTACGAGGAGAGACTACGGGAATTAAACCTCACGTCGCTAGAAGACAGAAGAGTTAAGGGGGATATGATCACCACGTACAAGATTCTCAGATGAATTGACAGGGTAGATAAAGACGGGCTATTTAACACAAGGGGCACATGCCCAAATGAGCCACAGAGATATTAGAAAGAATTTTTTTAGTGTCAGAGTAGTTGACAAATGGAATGCATTAGGAAGTGATGTGGTGGAGGCCGACTCCATACACAGTTTCAAGTATAGATATGATAGAGCCCAGTAGGCTCAGGAACCTGTACACCTGTTGATTGATGGTTGAGAGGCGGGACCAAAGAGCCAGAGCTCAACCCCCGCAAGCACAAATATGTGTGTACAAATAGGTGAGTACCTGGGAATGCAGTAACAAGGACACTGGCATACCTGGGTATGCACTAACAAGGGCACTGACATACCTGGGTATGCATTAACAAAAGCACTGGCATACCTGGGTATGCACTAACAAAGACACTAGCATACCTGGGTATGCATTAACAAAAGCACTGGCATACCTGGGAATGCACTAACAAAGACACTGGCATACCTGGGTATGCACTAATAAGGACACTGGCATACCTGGCTATGCACTAACAAGGACACTGGCAAACCTGGGTATGCATTAACAAAGCACTGGCATACCTGGGTATGCACTAACAAGGACACTGGCATACCTGGGTATGCACTAACAAAGACACTGGCATACCTGGGTATGCACTAACAAAGACACTGGCATACCTGGGTATGCACTAACAAGGACACTGGCATACCTGGGTATGCACTAACAAAGACACTGGCATACCTGGGTATGCACTAACAAGAACACTGGCATACCTGGGTATGCACTAACAAGAACACTGGCGTACCTGGGTATGCACTAACAAGGACACTGGCATACCTGGGTATGCACTAACAAAGACACTGGCATACCTGGGTATGCACTAACAAGGACACTGACATACCTGGGTATGCACTAACAAGGACACTGGCATACCTGGGTATGTACTAACAAGGGCACTGACATACCTGGGTATGCACTAACAAGGTATGCACTGGACATACCTGGGTATGCACTAACAAGGGCACTGACATACCTGGGTATGCACTAACAAGGACACTGGCATACCTGGGTATTCACTAACAAGGACACTGACATACCTGGGTATGCACTAACAAGAACACTGGCATACCTGGGTATTCACTAACAAGGACACTGGCATACCTGGGTATGCACTAACAAGAACACTGGCATACCTGGGTATACACTAACAAGGACACTGACATACCTGGGTATGCACTAACAAGGACACTGGCATACCTGGGTATGCACTAACAAGGACACTGGCATACCTGGGTATGCACTAACAAGGGTACTAGCATACCTGGGTATGCATTAACAAGGACACTGGCATACCTGGGTATGCACTGACAGACACTGGCATACCTGGGTATGCATTAACAAGGGTACTAGCATACCTGGGTATGCACTAACAAGGACACTGGCATACCTGGTTATGCACTAACAAGGACATTGGGGTACTAGGGTATGGGTGGCCGGGATTTGGATTAATTAAGTTACTTGAACAGCTTCCCTCAACTATCAGCTGTTGTGATGAGTTATAATATTGACCTCTTGTGTTTGTGTGTTATAGACCTGGACGAGAAAGAGCTCACATTGTAGCGGCGGAAATGTGCGCTGTGGCTACAACTGTTGGAGCATAGCTGATGCATGTACCAGGTCAGACTGTCGCTCCCAAGTAAATCCTCGTATGTGTGAGGTGAGTGTTGGCTCAGTATCTTGTGTTCCTCTAAGAATGAGATTATTTAATGAAGGTTATAATTTTTTGGTTAATTTAGGTTTACATAAATCTATAACGAGTATTCAAAATTCATATGAAACAATATTTAATTTTCAACAAATCTAAAAATGTATGTATAAGATTTGTGATAAATATTATGCTGCCAAAATTCTAGTTATATTTCCTATGATTGTTTAATTAAATTCCTAATCAAACTTAAAACTTTAAGTTTGTTTACTTTCAATAATTTCTAAATGTCGAAATTACAGTATCCATATTCCATGGATTTATGTACTAGTATATTTATATATATTTTCAAACAGACATTAACTTAATTAGTCCATCAGCGTAGTTTACACAATTTCCATTCGGAAAATATTTCATTATAGTATTTTGTCAGAGGTTTATGTGAGGTATTCATTCATTGAAATATTAAAAAAGCATTAATTCAGAGATTTTACTTTGTCAGATTTCTACTCAATGAGATTTATATTAAAGGTTGTGATGATTATACTCAGGATGTGATGATTAATTGGATATACTCAGTGATGATTATATCCAATGAGGTTTTCATTCAGCGAAGTTTTTATTCAGTGGAGCTTTCATTTAGTGAAGTTCATAATCAGTGAGGCGTATATCCTTAGTGATGTTTCTATTCACTGTTTGCATTGTATTCAGTGAATTTATATTGTGGGTTTTGTATTTAGTGAGAATTTTGTTCAGTTACGCTTTCGTTCTGTGAATATTCTCGTGTTCATTTTTACATTACATAGCTTTTACCTCCTTGCTAGAGGTCATAGTTAATCCAATTTACATTTTACTTATCACCAGATTCTCTTCATCCTTCGCATTATACACTCATTACACTGAAGGTGTTGTGTATGTGTAATAGGGATCGTTAGCTTGTTCTTCCACCGTGAGTGTGTCTTGGAGCCCAGAGACCAGAATTCATTCCCACCACATTGCTTCAATATTTTATAATACGCCATGTCTACTCATTCTCATCATTTACGCAAGCACACGCGGGTGTGCGTGACACACACACACACACACACACACACACACACACACACACACACACACACACACACACACACACACACACACACACACACACACACACACACACACACACACACACACACACACACACACACACACACACACACATGTTGGCTGGCTGGCTAACATCAGAACGGCGTTCAGGAACCTGTGTAAGGAATCATTCAGAATCTTGTACACCACATATGTAAGATCAATCCTGGAGTACGCGGCTCCAGCATGGAGCCCGTACCTTGTCAAGCACAAGACGAAGCTGGAAAAAGTCCAAAGGTATGCTACTAGACTAGTCCCAGAACTAAGAGGCATGAGTTATGAGGAAAGGCTGCGGGAAATGCAACTTACGACACTGGAAGACAGAAGAGTAAGGGGGGACATGATCACAACCTACAAAATCCTCAGGGGAATTGACCGGGTAAACAAATGTGAACTATTCAACACTGGAAGGGCGCGAACAAGGGGACACAGGTGGAAGCTGAGTACCCAAATGAGCCACAGAGACATTAGAAAGAACTTTTTCAGTGTCAGAGTAGTTAGTAAATGGAATGCACTAGGCAGTGATGTGGTGGAGGCTGACTCCATACACAGTTTCAAATGTAGATATGATAGAGCCCAGTAGGCTCAGGAAACTGTACACCAGTTGATTGACAGTTGAGAGGCAGGACCAAAGAGCCAAAGCTCAACCCCCGCAAGCACAATTAGGTGAGTACAATTAGGTGAGTACATATTTCACGACTGTTGATAGTCGGCGACTTCAACTTGAAATCCATAGACTGGGAAGCATATGAAGCTAAAACAGAAGATTTCTGGACCTGTAAATTTGTAGACCTCATCCTGGAAACATTCTTGTATCAACATGTTAAACAAGCTACGAGGATGAGGGAAGGTGACGTTCCCTCCATGCTAGATTTGATATTTACCAGGAAGGAGGAAGAAATATTTGACATTCAGTACCTTCCTCCCTTGGGTAAAAGTGACCATGTCTTTTTGAGGATAAAGTATGCAATGCGTTATAATCTGGAAGAAAATATGATGGTCGATGCAATTGAAAAACCTGACTTTAGGAGAGGACATTATGGCAACCTTAGAAAAATTTTTAGGGAGTATAATTGGACAGACTTGTTGCTAGGCAAGGAAGTGAATGAGATGTATGTCAAGTTTTGTGAAATATATGATAAAGGCACAAAAAAATTTATACCAAAACAGAGAAGCAGAACTAGGAAACAGGATTGGTTCGACAGAAAGTGCGAGAAGGCCAGAGACCAAAAGACACAAAAATGGAATCAATATAGGAAGAGGCCAAACCCCAAATCATACCAGCGATACAAAGATGCGAGAAACAACTACACGGCAGTGAGGAGAGAGGCAGAAAGAAATTTTGAAAAAGGGATTGCAGACAAATGTAAAACAGAACCAGGTCTATTCTATAAATTCATAAACAACAAATTGCAGGTAAAGGATAATATTCAGAGGTTGAAAATGGGAAATAGATTCGCGGAAAATGAAAAGGAAATGTGTGAAACATTAAACGAAAAGTTCCAAAGTGTGTTTGTACAAAATGAAATCTTCAGGGAACCAGATACAATAAGAATTCCAGAGAACAACATAGAGCACATAGAGGTGTCTAGAGACGAAGTGGAAAAAATGCTCAAAGAGCTAAATAAGAACAAAGCAGTTGGTCCAGATGGAGTTTCACCATGGGTTCTGAGAGAATGTGCACCTGAGCTCAGCATCCCTCTTCAACTGATCTTTCAGGCATCCCTGTTTACAGGAGTTGTAGCTGATGTGTGGAAAAAGGCTAACATAGTTCCAATTTACAAGAGTGGAAGCAGGGAAGACCCCCTTAATTATAGACCGGTATCATTGACAAGTGTAATAGTCAAAATATTGGAAAAAATAATTAAAACTAAATGGGTAGCACACCTGGAGAGAAATTATATAATATCAGACAGACAGTATGGTTTTCGATCTGGTAGATCCTGTGTATCGAATTTACTCAGTTTTTATGATCGAGCAACAGAGATATTACAGGAAAGAGATGGTTGGGCTGACTGCATCTATCTGGACCTAAAAAAGGCTTTCGACAGAGTTCCACATAAGAGGTTGTTCTGGAAACTGGAAAATATTGGAGGAGTGACAGGTACGCTTCTAACATGGATGAAAAACTTTCTGACTGATAGAAAAATGAGGGCTGTGATCAGAGGCAATGTATCGGACTGCAGAAATGTCACAAGTGGAGTACCACAGGGTTCAGTTCTTGCACCAGTGATGTTTATTGTCTACATAAATGATCTACCAGTTGGTATACAGAATTATATGAACATGTTTGCTGATGATGCTAAGATAATAGGAAGGATAAGAAATTTAGATGATTGTCATGCCCTTCAAGAAGACCTGGATAAAATAAGTATATGGAGCACCACTTGGCAAATGGAATTTAATGTTAATAAATGTCATGTTATGGAATGTGGAATAGGAGAACATAGACCCCACACAACCTATATATTATGTGAGAAATCTTTAAAGAACTCTGATAAAGAAAGAGATCTAGGGGTGGTTCTAGATAGAAAACTATCACCTGAAGACCACATAAAGAATATTGTGCAAGGAGCCTATGCTATGCTTTCTAACTTCAGAATTGCTTTTAAATACATGGATGGGGATATACTAAAGAAATTGTTCATGACTTTGTTAGGCCAAAGCTAGAATATGCAGCTGTTGTTTGGTGCCCATATCTTAAGAAGCACATCAACAAACTGGAAAGGTGCAAAGACATGCTACTAAGTGGCTCCCAGAACTGAAGGGTAAGAGCTACGAGGAAAGGTTAGAAGCATTAAATATGCCAAAACTAGAAGACAGAAGAAAAAGAGGTGATATGATCACTACATACAAAATAGTAACAGGAATTGATAAAATCGACAGGAAAGATTTCCTGAGACCTGGAACTTCAAGAACAAGAGGTCATAGATATAAACTGGCTAAACACAGATGCCGAAGAAATATAAGAAAATTCACTTTCGCAAACAGAGTGGTAGACGGTTGGAACAGTTGGGGGAGAAGGTGGTGGAGGCCAAGACCGTCAGTAGTTTCAAAGCGTATATGACAAAGAGTGCTGGGAAGACGGGACACCACGAGCGTAGTCTCCCTGTAACTACACTTAGGTAATTACACTTAGGTAATTACACACACAAACACACACACACACACACACACACACACACACACACACACAATGTAATGAAGATAGGGGTAGGAAGCAGGAGACCAGATACATTACCATTTGGGAGATGAA
>WNGS01066681.1:577928-611569 GCA_020271785.1 Procambarus virginalis | reverse complement strand
GGCTTAATGGTGAGACATTAAGTCATCCATATCAATTTCATGAGTTGTGTATGGCAGTTTAAGCCAATGCACCTATCGAGCACTCCTCCATATATGTGCGTTTGTTGATTCTACTGATAATTTGAACATCATCATATGCATTGAGAAGGGCCATCAATCATCTGCCATTGGTGTTTGGGAGTTGATCCCGTAATTGTTTGTGTTTAGCATTCAAATCCTCACTTAAGATCGTAGGGTCAGTATGTGCAAAATTAGGTAAGTCTGTTTACTGGAGGAGGCCAGTAGGTGCATAGGTATTCAAAACATTAAGTGTAGAGTTACCAACGTGTACCCGGATACCATGATATTGAAACCTCTCTCGTTGTTGAATAGGAAGTGGCTCATGTGGCATGGATTTTTTAACATACATGCGACACGTATTTTTGATCTGGGATTATAACGCTGTTAACTAGGCAGAGTCTGCGGGTTTTACCAGCGGGAGTTATGGTTCTTGGAGGCAGAAATAATCAATGTCTTCAGTCATAACCTTATGATGGAGGTCAGAATAACGTTTTCTATAAGGGCTCACCATAACCCTTGTTACTTGGAACGTTTGTTCCTAGTAGCTGAATCTAAAACAACAACAACAAATCGTTTTCTATGCAAGACCACTACGGGCTCTATGTAGAACTGATCAGCGCATCACTTGTCTCCATATCACTAATACCCTTCTGACTGAACCATCTGGGATGTGGTGAGAGCTGGCCGAGGAGGTCATCCACATCCGGTTCCACTACTTCATTATAACTACAAGCATCACTGGTTGCGTTCACATCACTTTCATCATCTTCATCACTGCTATTTTCCTTCCAATAACTTTCATCAGCACCTGTATTATACGCGTCATAGTCTCCAACATATGCATTACAATGTTCACTCTCACTAGTATTAAGCTCATTATCATGACCAGTTGTACTGCTATCTGCATCTACAACACTTTGCTTTCCCGTGATGATAGTTCCCCGCTGTTCATAGTGCACCGCGTCGATGTTGCTGGGGTGCGGGCGGGGATACTGTCAGCCGGGTGCCCAACCGGTGTTAGGCCGGGGGGCGGGTACTGTCAGACGGGGTGCCCTGCTGGTGTGAGGGCGGGGTACTGTCAGCCGGGGTGCCCTGCTGGTGTGAGGGCGGGGTACTGTCAGCCGGGGTGCCCTGCTGGTGTGAGGGCGGGGGTACTGTCAGCCGGGGTGCCCTGCTGGTGTGAGGGCGGGGGTACTGTCAGCCGGGGTGCCCTGCTGGTGTGAGGGCGGGGGTACTGTCAGCCGGGGTGCCCTGCTGGTGTGAGGGCGGGGGTACTGTCAGCCGGGGTGCCCAGCTGGTATGAGGCGGGGTACTGTCAGCCGGGGTGCCCTGCTGGTGTGAGGGCGGGGGTACTGTCAGCCGGGGTGCCCAGCTGGTGTGAGGGCGGGGTACTGTCAGCCGGGGTGCCCTGCTGGTGTGAGGGCGGGGGTACTGTCAGCCGGGGTGCCCAGCTGGGGTGTGGGTAGGGGGAACTGTCAGCCGGGGTGCCCTGCTGGTGTGAGGGCGGGGGTACTGTCAGCCGGGGTGCCCAGCTGGGGTGTGGGTAGGGGGAACTGTCAGCCGGGGTGCCCATATTGTTCACACGGACATAGTTTACATGTCCTTTTGTAAACAAATACCCACCACTAGGGTGTTTTTTGGATGCCGCGGCTAACCATGCATATTTCGTTACAGAAAATACACAGACAACGTACCGTAGTGTATAATAGCAGGTAGAGAAGTGTATATAAACTGCAGATACGCCTAGCAGCGCTGTGACCATCACCTGGCAGCATGCGTGCCACCTATGGTATCTGACTGATGACTTTCCAGTATCATGCGGACACTTCCCTTTAACACACTTAGTAGTCCCAGGCGTGTATAGAGCTCGGCCCTTGCATTAGCCATATCAGTAAAGCTCTGCGAGGCGTCCGCTTTAGCTCAGTATAACGAGGTGACGACAGCCTCGACCCTCTGTACAAAAAAAATCACACAGGAAAAACATCTGTCTGGAGTAGGGCAGCAGGGTCACAGTTCACGTGCCCGGGTCTGACACCAGTGCCTGATTCCTTGGGCGGGACGCTAGGCTTGAATGAATAAATTAATTAAATAAATGACAAGATATCCATGGGGTGAGGGGAATGTGTGGATAGGGGAAGCATTAGTAGGGGTGAGAGGAAGGGTTTCTAGGGTGAGGGTAGGCTTACAGCAGCTAGCCGTTGCCATCCTTGTAGCAGGCCACACGGGCCTGCCTGCCACAGGGCACCGTGCAGCACTCCAGCAAGTCCTCGCTCAGTGTCTGCTCACCTGAAGGCAGTATATCCTCAGTTATTTGAAGGGTCCACGAGCGTCATACTTGGTGTGATCCCATCCGGTCGACGGCTGAGGGAAACTGTCAGCTTGTTGTTAAGTTGTATCCTGGGCAGGGTCAGTAATTCGATACAACCCAGTATCCTGGGCAGGGTCAGTAAATATCACCCCCTTGGGGGAGGGGAGGGGAGATTCCTCGTTATAGGCCTAACATGTACTGTATGTATAAAGTATAACCTGGCTTTCTGTCCCCCTGAAACAATGAAATATTATTATTATTGTTATTATTATTATGCATTCTATGTGTTAACTACCTTGAAACTGATTTTTTTTTTACTTATATGTATGTGGATCATTAGGGTTGACAGATGTTAATCTTCTTGTTTGAGGAGCTGTTCACTGAGCCAGTTAAGCAAGTCCCAGCGGTGTCTGGGTACAAGTGACAGGATGAACAACCCAGCGGGTTTTCTTCCTTTTGGGGAGTGTTATAAATGCTGCTATGGCGGTGTGGCCACTCACAAAATGAGTGACGCTGCTCAATAAACTCGCCCCTCGAGGCAAAATTTAAAATTTCCACCTGTGTCCTCTTGTTTGCGTACTTCCGTGCATAATAGTTAGTCTTTATCTCCCCTGTCACTTACTCAGAGAATTTTATATGTAGTGATCATGTCTCCCCTATCTCCTCTTCTTTTCAGGTTGTGAGTTTAACCCCAGTAGATTTTCCTCGTAGCTAGTAACTTTGTTGTGTGTTTGACTTGATATGGACTCCCCGCTGGAGTTGCATACACTAAGATTTGTCAGACATACGAGGTATACAAGGTTCTGAATGATTCCTTACACAAGGTTCTGAAGGCAGTTCTTATGTTTGCCAGCTTTGCACATGTTGCTGATTATATCCTTTTGATGTTGGCTACAGGGGATAGGGCTTGTTGTCATATACACCCCCAGATGTGTGTGATAGTGTTGAGGATTATTGAGCAGTGTTGTTGTATTCATCCTTCCTGGAGATGAAGGTTGAGACACAAGTTGAGTGTTTGTATTGTGTTAAATGTTTCGTGTGATGCAGAGGTTCACAGAGCAGAGCAGAGTCCGCAGAATTTAACTTATATTTTATAAACAGCGTTAATACACCTTTTTATCAGACGCGGAAATTTGTTTTCATAATGAAGAAAACTGGTGGAGGGTTGTTAATGCAACCCGTCCTCGTAATAGAGCATTGCATTTTGACGTATACTCTATGACCAAAAATTGTCGTGCAAGAAAATGGTAGAGGCTTCCCTACCCAATTGTTCACATCTTTGCTATTAGTCAACAAGGATTTCTATCACCGCCTCCGCTCGTACCCACTCTCAATTCTCAAATTTCCATCAAAATCTTGTCGAGAACGAAGTTTTTTGTACTAAAAAATACATTTCTGTCATTTACTAAAAGCCATCGTCTCGTGGGGGGGGGGGGGAAGGTGAGGGATGAAGTCTCTGTGTTTTTCCTCTGCCCGTTCCTCATTAATTATTCAAGTCCTTGCCCTCATTAGGTACAATATGTCGCCCCACTCCCCCTCCTGGCAACCAGCCACCTCCTCCGGGGCAGAAACCAATTACGTACTGTCATTGTGTGTTGTGTCTAGCCTTCGCTTGCGGGTGTTCACGATGGTTGGCGAGACGAAAGTGGATTCAGCCTAAGTGGCCAAGGTCCAAGACATTACCACTTTGAAATGGATTTTCAGTTTTCGGCGCGTGTGCTCTGCGGACCGCTGGACCGGAACCAAACAATGGGGCTCTGGAAATTATGAAAACAACTGAAACCTATTATACCAGGAACGATCTAGAGTGCCTGGTGAATGTGAGCGGGTGGCACGAGGCCTGGCACCCGAGAATGGTGTTCCAGGGTGAGGCGTGAAGGCATATATACAATAATAATTAATTAATTATTATGGATTACCGTTGACGAGTGTTCCGCTGCTGCCAATATGCGAGCCAGCGGCATTGTTTACATGTGGCAGGCGGTGCCCCCACTCCTCAGTTGGGGGAGTGCCTCCACTCCTCAGTTGGGGGAGTGCCTCCACCCCTCAGTTGGGGGAGTGCCTCCACTCCTCAGTTGGGGGAGTGCCTCCACCCCTCAGTTGGAGGAGTGCCTCCACCCCTCAGTTGGGGGAGTGCCTCCACCCCTCAGTTGGAGGAGTGCCTCCACTCCTCAGTTGGAGGAGGGCCTCCACCCCTCAGTTGGAGGAGTGCCTCCACCCCTCAGTTGGAGGAATGCCTCCACCCCTCAATTGGAGGAGTGCCTCCACCCCTCAGTTGGAGGAGTGCCTCCACCCCTCAGTTGGGGGAGTGCTTTCACCCCTCAGTTGGGGGAGTGCCTCCACCCCTCAGTTGGAGGAGTGCCTCCACCCCTCAGTTGAAGGACTGTGTTCACCCGACTGTTGAGGCGTTGCCTCAACAGTCCAACTGTCCTCGGGCCAAACTAGACCAGTAACCACACTACACAAAGACAACTGATGAACACACACTACTTGTGAAAGACTAAGCAACTGATATTAACACTCTCAGAGATACTGGAGATAGTATTCTCTGTGTCTCCATGGTTTTTTCCCTCAAGTCCCTGAAACCCCAACGTGCGGGATAAATACCAGGAATGTTGTAACGTTTATTGTCAGCAAAATAGAGCAAGAATATAAGAATTTCATTTGTAATGATATTATATGATAGAGATATTGTCCTGGAGGATGATATGGACCGGGTAGCTAAAGCAGCAGGTGTTAAACCTAAAACTGACTTGGACGTACGCATTTCGATTTCTTTTGTAAAAAAGGTCTTATTGAGGAAGTTATGGCTGCCAGAACACCAATTGCTGATAATTAAACGGCATAAAGTACTAGTATAAAGAGTCATGTTTAGGACCAAGAACTATACAGAGAAACAGCACAAAACTTTGGACAGTGTGACACTGTAATTGCCAGAATTAGTCAAGGATTTCGGTACTTGTAGCATGCGGCAGCTGGCAATGAACCCAAACAAGACGCATTCCAATTGTAAGCAATGTGAACAAGCGCTGGGACACACTGTCCAGCACTATATCTCTGAGCGTCCTGTTATCAGTGACTTCAAACCAAGTGGTGTCAGATACTGTGAGGTGTACAACTCTTTCACAGTTGCATCTCACGAATATTGTGCAACACCCAGAGTTTGTTAGTAGAGGCCTCTAGACTACACTCACTTTCCCACGTTTTGTCTTGAGTCCCTGTACCATAGCATGGCCATGTATACCTCTTGCTCTCAGACGTACTATCATAGCATGGCCATGTATACCTCTTGCCCCGTGACGTACTATCATAGCATGGCCATGTATACCTCTTGCCCCGTGACGTACTATCATAGCATGGCCATGTATACCTCTTGCCCCGTGACGTACTATCATAGCATGGCCATGTATACCTCTTGCCCCGTGACGTACTATCATAGCATGGCCATGTATACCTCTTGCCCCCAGACGTTCTATCATAGCATGGCCATGTATACCTCTTGCCCCGTGACGTACTATCATAGCATGGCCATGTATACCTCTTGCCCCGTGACGTACTATCATAGCATGGCCATGTATACCTCTTGCCCCGTAACGTACTATTATAGCATGGCCATGTATACCTCTTGCCCCCAGACGTACTATCATAGCATGGCCATATATACCTCTTGCCCCGTGACGTACTATCATAGCATGGCCATGTATACCTCTTGCCCCCAGACGTACTATCATAGCATGGCCATGTATACCTCTTGCTCTCAGACGTACTATCATAGCATGGCCATGTATACCTCTTGCCCCGTAACGTACTATCATAGCATGGCCATGTATACCTCTTGCCCCCAGACGTACTATGATAGCCTGACGTGACATATGGGACGCTGTTTACAATGAGGAGAATTTGTAATGGACAATTTCAATATCACCATTTCCCTCAGTCACACAGAAACCTGTTTGTATTACTTCACAAAATAAATTACAGAAGCAAGGAGAAGAAGTCACACACCATAAACATAAATTAATAAATTAAAACATAAATTAATAAATGAGTCGCAACATGGTTTTACAAATGGCCGTTCTTGTTTAACAAATTTGCTATCTTTTTATTCCAGCATAGTTGAGGCAGTTGATAGGGGTAAGGATTGTGATGTTGGGTACCTTGACTTTTGCAAAGCTTTTGATACAGTGCCACATGAAAGACTAATTAAAAAAATAGAGGCTCATGGTATTGGGGGTGCTATATTAAGTTGGATTAGGGCATGGCTATTCCAAAGGAAACTGAGAGTTAATATGAATGGGGTTAAGTCAGAGTGGGATAATGCTGTTAGTTGAGTGCCTCAAGGCTCTGTCCTGGGACCTCTGTTGTTTATAATATATATAAATGTTTTAGATTCTGGTTTGAGTAGCAATATTTGCAAATTTGCAGATGATACAAAAATCGGTAGGGAAATTAACACGAAAGAAGACTCGCTATCACTTCAAGTTGATCTAAATAGGGTTTTAAAATGGTCAAAAGACTGGCAGATGCAGTTTAATGCAAATAAATGTAAAATTTTGAGGCTTGGTAATGATGATAGAGTTACAAGATACGAGCTAGATGGTGTTGAGATTGCGAAGTCGGATTGCGAAAGGGATCTGGGAGTTATGATTAGTAAGAATTTAAAACAAAAGGATCAATGCATGAATGTTCGTAATAAGGCAAATCGGACACTGGGATTTGTTAATCGAAGCGTTAGTAACAAGACACCTGATGTGGTTCTTCAGCTATATCTTGCTCTGGTTAGGCCCCATTTAGATTATGCAGTTCAATTTTGGTCGCCGTACTATAGAATGGATATAAATTCACTTGAACGTGTCCAGCGTAGGATGACAAAGTTAATTCCCCAAATTAGAAATCTTTCATATGAAGAAAGATTAATAAAGCATAAATTGCATTCACTGGAAAGGCGAAGAGTTAGGGGTGACATGATAGAAGTATACAAGTGGATGAATGGACATAACAAAGGGGATATTAATATGGTATTAAAAGTATCAACACAAGACAGAACACAAAACAATGGGAATCAATTGGATAAGTTTCGATTTAGGAAAGACTTGGGTAAATACTGGTTCGGTAACAGGGTTGTTGATTTGTGGAACCAATTACCGCGTAACGTGGTGGAGGTGGGATCCCTCGATTGTTTCAAGCGAGGGTTGGATATGTATATGAGTGGGATTGGGTTGTTATAAATAGGAGCTTCCTCGTGTGGGCCAATGGGCCTTCTGCAGTTGCCTTTGTTCTTATGTTCATATAACTCCCCATCATTATCACTAATGAAGGGTTGTTGAGAAGTCACGTTATCAGTCTTATAAGTGAGCTTCCTAACACACGTCAACATTGTTCTAGAACCCGAAGATTTTGTCTTCCGGTTGAAGATATGATGACCAAACCACACACCGCAAGATGAGGAGACGACGACGTGTCGGTCCGTCCTGGACCACACGAGTTGATAATGGTCCAGGATGGACCGAAACGTCGTCGCTTCTCCATCTTCTGAGTTGTAGTTTGGCAATCATACCTCTTAATGATCTCTTGTGACAGTCTTTAACAACAATACTCTCGAGTTGTGACTGTCTTTAACAACAATAACCTCGAGTTGTGACAGTCTTTGTCACAACCCAAGGTTATTGTTGTTAAAGACTGTCACAACCCGACGGTATTGTTGTTAGTCTTTAACAACAATACCCTCGGGATGAAGGATATTAGGGAATTCCCAATCCAAGGCTATAATCTATGCCTTGTTCTAAGTTCATCGATTTGTGAAATAGTCTCTTGCTTTCAATACATGTAAATATTCAGTCCTGCATCTAGCACCCCCTCGTGGCCAACGTTTTGTTGCAAGAACTCAAGACAACCCCTTGGTAAGATAATCCCCGACTACAGACACTGGAGGAAAGTAAACGTCTACACAATACTCAGCACGTGTTCACCAGATCATCCGGGTCATTACTGACGCCTCTGGGTCGCAGCAAGCAATGGCCTTTCAGAACACGTTTTTACCAAGTAAAACTGCTTGTCCAAGCTGTCGGAAAACCCGACACCAATTACAAATATTAAATACAATTTGCAGATAATATTGTTGCTGTTGTATACACAAGTTAACCCATAGAAAATGTAGCTTGTGGTGGAATTTTCCATCAATAGAAAACGGGATATCATTGCTACATAGTACTATAAATTCACCAGCTATTCTGTTGGGAATTCTTAAATACAGTAGTCTTTGGACTTTTTACATCATAAAAATATCTCATTTGAATTAACTTAATTATCAGTATCAAAATAGAGTAAATGTGACCCTTCTATTACTAATTGACATCTGGACAAAGAGAGCCAGGCGTCAGTGGTGAGGGAGGTCATTTGTTATAAAAGACCGAGTCGTTGGAACAAATTCCGCTCCTATATTTCTCTTGAACGAAGTATCATGGAGATCAAATTAGTGCTTCCACCATCATCAACACGCTGTCAACAACCACAAGGGAAGTGTCTTTCCGAAATCTTATCTAAGTCGTTATTGGCCAGTAATGTAGGTAGATGATTAATTCCGATTAGGACAGGAATGAACGACTTAACCCAGGTAATTAAGCCTTGGTCCTTATCTTATATAATATACAGTGTTTCATCTGATATATCTGTCATATATTAGGATTCTGGCTTACGCTAGTGCCTTTGACAGGAACAAGAAGAGAAAGCAAGAATTAATCTTGGTACATCAGTTGCTAGGGTGTTAGAAGCTAGCCTCACACAAGGATTATTTGGTTTCTACATCCTAGTTATACCTGATGGACTAGGCCTACCATACAATAAGATAAGGCACCAAATGTTATTTACAAATATATGTAGTTTAATACTGTAGTTTGATTGGCTCCATATATATATATATATATATATATATATATATATATATATATATATTATATATATATATATATATATATATANGTGCGTGTGTGCGTGTATGTGTGTTGTGTGTGTGTGTGTGTGTGTGTGTGTGTGTGTGGTGTGTGTGTGTGTATGTATGTGTGTGTGTGTGTGCATTGTGTGCATGTATGTGTGTGTGTGTGCATTGTGTGCATGTATGTATGTGTGTGTGTGTACTCACTTATTTGTACTCACCTCTTTGTGTCTGCAGGATCGAGCAATGATTCTTGGATCCCGCCTTTCGAGCATCGGTTGTTTACAGCAATGACTATGGTCCTATTTCCCTATCATTCCTACTTTTAAAATTTTGAATGGTTTTTGCTTCCACAACCTGTTCCTTAAAAGCATTACATTTTCCCACTACTCTCACGCTAAAAGAAAACTCCCTAACATCCCTGTGATTCATCTGAGTTTCCAGCTTCCACTCATGTCCCCTCGTTCAGTTACTATTCCCTGTAAACATTTCGTCTATGTCCACTCTGTCAATCCCCCTGAGTATTTTATACGTTCCTATCATGTCCCCCTCTCCCTTCATCTTTCTAGTGTCATAAAGCACAGTTCCCTCAGGCGCTCCTTATACCCTATCCCTCGTAACTCTTAAATGAGTCTCGTTGCAAACCTCTGACCCTTTTCCAGTTTCCTTATGTTTCTTCAGATGGGGACTCCATGATGAGGGAGTCCCCATCTGAAGGCTTAGTTCTAGCATACTCCAAGCCTGTCCCAACTCTTCTCATCTACTTTGCGTCATCTGCAAACATCGACATGTAGAACATTATCAATGTAACGTACGATAATGTTAGGTTATTGGGTAGATTAGATACACAGTGTTTAGTGAGTCTCATATATATTTAGTAGTCCTGGATACAGCAGTGTCATAGATGTTGAGGCGGAGCTTGGAGCAGATGGGCACATGGACATAGCGTACCTACTGGATTCCTATCTACACTTTTTTGGTGGCTGCTGCTGGCACACCCACCTCTGATGATCTTAAATGGGGTGGCTCTATCTGGCACACCCGCCTCTGATTTCCCTAAATGAGTGGGTCTGTCTGGCACTAAAACACCTACTGGCGGCAACACATAGACTTATTTTCCTTTCAAAATGTGATCTTGGAAGAAGTGTATTTCCTCTCTGTCAAAGGATATGAGCTGTGGTTCTTTGGTCCCGCCTCTCAACTGTCAGTCAGATAGTGTAAAGGTTCCTGAGCCTACTGGGCTCTATTATATCTACATATGAAACTGTGTATGGAGTCTGTCTCTACAACATCTCTGCCTAGTACACTGGATCCTGTTAGAACATTCGGGTTCCTTTTCTACACGCAATCGAGAATTCCGGGTTCGAATCCCGGGTGGCACAGGAATGGTTGGGCACATTTACTTTCACCTCATGTCCTTATCCACATGGCAGTAAATAAGGTACCCAGAAGTTACTCAACTTGTTGACTGATGATTGATTGATGCCGCCAGAGGCGGCTAGTTTATTGTTGTACACCCCATACTCATCCTGTGAGGGGTAGCTCAAAAAGGATTACAGTGGGCACAAAAGGTCTTTATCAGACGTCAACGGAGATCATTACATTAACAATTTCATTTATTCTTCACACCTTATAATTATAATGTCAGCTAGTTACAGAGAATGTTCTATTTCAAGAGCTATATATAAAGTTAAGACTTACAACTAATGTAAAATGATTATCAATAATACATAATTATTTTAGCAATGGCGATATTACATAGTAATATAGCAGTGTAGTCATATGGGAGCTGCTGTTTGTTATTATTAGTCGTCACAATACACTGCTTGCTTCTTAATCTCATATGTCGTTTATCTACTGGAAGCAAAATATGGTACAGTGCAAGGATTTCAGGTATTTTATTCTCAGTAATTAGATGGTTTGCCATTTCATACAACATGAGTTTAGATTTATCTCTAAACGGCTCAATTTTATTACACTCAAATATATAGTGTTCGAGTGTGTGTCCCTGTCTTTGTCCACACACTTTACATTTTACTTCATCTACATCCCTATACAAGCTAAACTGCCAGAGATACTTGTAGCCAAATCTTATTTGAGCTTTGACAATGTCTGTTAGTTTGCTGATTTTGTTACTTGCCTCATACATATGTTTTACTTCACACATTTCATTGTGATAAAAAATGGATCTGCTAGTTCCAGTTTGCACTGTTCTACTTTCTTCAAGTTCATCCATGAGTTCTTGTCTAATGCCACTTTTAAGGGACCTATTTGATAACTCAAGATTCCGTTCAATACTGTCTTTATTTACTGCAGCCTTAGCAAGGGCATCAACTTTATCATGTTCCTGCAGGCCAATGTGAGAAGGAATCCACAACATTTTTATATTTACCCTTTTGCTAAGTATGCTTATATATCTATCTTGAGGTTATCTTGAGATAGTTTTGGGGCTTAGCGATCCCCGCAGCCCGGTCCTCGATCACCCCTCCTTTTTGTTACACACCCCAGGAAGCAGCCCATAGCAGCTGTCTAACTCCCAGGTACCTATTTACTGCTATGTGAACACAGGCATCAGGGGTGAAAGATTTTCTGCCAATTTTTATTTTCGCCTCCACCGGAGATAGAACCCGGAGCCTCAGGACTACGAATCCAAAGCGTAGTCCACTCAACTGTCAGGCGTCCAATATATGGTTTCTGAGACAAGCATGTTATTACTTGACTGCAAACTATTTATTGGTAGTAGTGAGGAAAGGGAGCCGGAAATAATTAAGCTCTCTACTTCAATGTGGTCAATAATTTCGAGTGGTACCAGTATTGCTACTAACTCAGCTTGCATTGTGGATACCCAGTTACTAATTCTTATATTCCTTTGAATTGTGATGCCATCGGGCTGATGAACAATAACAGCACTTCCTGCTCTCCCTGTATCTGAACTGTGTGATCCGTCAGTGTATATGGTCTGTGCGATATTGTTTTCAGTTTGTATACTGTGAATGTGTTCTATGATGCTTAATTTAGCAGCAAGCTGAGCATGAGGGTTGTTTGTGATTAGTTTGTGATGGTATGCAGGGGGTCAGGATGTCAAAAAGTACTATCTGCCAGGGTGGAAGGAAGTGCTGTACTCTTTCATCTGTATCTACATCGTGCAGTCCCATCATTTTAATATGAGTGGCTATTCTTTGAGTCCAATTAGACTCGCTGGTTCCATTACGTATGTATTCTAACAGTTCAACTGACACAATGTTGTTTTTGTTATCACGTAGAAGCTTTAGTCCCATCATAAGATTGATTTCAAATATTCTATCTTGAATGTTTGGTATATTTAACTCTTTCTGCATATTGAGAACTTTGGTGGTTATAGGACAGCCAAGTATAATTCTGAGTGCTTCATTTTGCAATTTTTCTTATATATCAATACTGTTGCCATTTTGCAGGACTAAAGCTGGTGCATGATAGTCTATCGGAGACCTTTTATATGCTAAGTACATCTTTTTTGCTATTCTAATATTAACATTGTATTTAGGGCTGTACCCCACTTCAGTTCTGAGAGGTTTGAGTCTGTCTCTACATTGTTGATGTAACTTTTTGACTGCAATTAAGTTACAGGGAATTGAGACACCAAGGTTTTTGAAAGAAGAAACATAGTCAATTAGTACGTTATTTATCTTTAGTTTTTGTGGTCCACTTTTGTGATTACTAATTTGTCTGTTAAATGCCTTAGTTCTAGCAGCGTTGATTACAAGACCAAGGCTCTCACAAGCTGTATGTATACAATTAAGGATTGTTTGCATTTTGCGGTGGGTTCTAGTATGTACAAGGATGTCATGTGCATAGCTAATAGGGATGTTTGCCGAACTAGTTGGGATTGATTTTAGTAAGGCATTGATTAGAGCATTAAACAAGGTAGAACTTACTGCTCTTCCTTGTGGGGTGCTGTGGTGGTTGCGTGTAGCTGAGGAAGTCTTGATTGTATGGATGATATAAAGCCATTGCTTGGTTACTGACTTTAATACTTATAAACGATTACATGACTAGCTGCTTCCAGGCTGGTAGCGTCCTGTATGCTTTCTTGTTTTTCTCCTGCTCGCGTCTGAGCCACAACACATTCAAACGGATGGTGCCGTTTTGTATGAACATGACATCCCTCCTTTTCTTTAAAAAGAATGAATACAGGATGTCTACCATGCTTGTAGCACAAAGCAAAGTTATTGACACAAAGTAAGTTATTAACATATCAAGAGGTATTGCATACATTTACCATTAATTAGGCACACTAAGAATTTAAACATCTTAATCTTTACCACACAGGATATCAATGTTAAAAATACATATGCAGCGTTAAACAAAAATGAGAGAAACTGTAATACAAAGTTACAAAATATTGAATGAGAGATCTGCATTATTCAAACAATATTAAATTTAGTTGAGCATAATCAGTAAATACTTTGCATTACATAGGAAAACAATTAATCATCAAATCGTGTAGGCGTTTAACATGATGTTTAGGACGAGAGTCCTTAAATGCAAGAATGTCCCTTGATGAATTGTTTATTGAGTTATAAGTCATTTTTTCTTTATCGTTTGCACGACTTTGCACTTCATCTTTTTCTACACTAGTTGGAATCACTTTGAAATAAGCCATATTACGTGTTATACTATGATCTCTATTACTCGCTGTTACCATAGTTCCTTTTACACTAATCACTTTATATGGTTTTGTATGATATGGCATATCTAGCTTTCCCTCCTTTTTCTTTTTAACTAGAACAGTGTCTCCAACCTTTATGAATTGTTCCTTTGCACGTTGATCATGAGCAATTTTCATTTTGCCCTTGGCTAGTGCATCCTTCTGAGCGAGTCGTTTATCCGTTACCTCGGCTGGCATGACAGGTAGTGCGATCCTCATAGGAAATCCAAATAAAAGTTCACCAGGCGACTTGCCCAGTGTTTCATGCGGTGTTGCACGGTAGTTCCTGAGAAAAGCATACATAGCTTGTTTTCAGGATCGTCCTTCGGCATGAGCACAGCATACCGTTTTCATGAGAGGTTGCATGAATCCCTCAACTTCTCCATTTGCTTGAGGATGTAGTGGCATCACATGGCGGTGTTTGAATCCAATATGCTCAGCAAAGTTGACGAAGTCTTGTCCATTGAATGGCGGTCCATTGTCCGTCTTGAGAACTTCAGGAATGAAAAAGTTCGAACAGATCTTGTCGAGCTTCGGGATGACAGCCTTTGCAGATGTGGAAGTGATGATTTCTACTTCTGCATAACGTGAGTGATCATCAATGACTACCATCAAGTACTCTCCAGTTGGTAGCGGTCCACAGAAGTCCATCGATACTTCCGTCCATGGTGCATCATGTTACGACTCTGGGTTCTTTAGAGGGAAACCAGAGGTCAAAATGTGAGCTTATTGAGCTACCATAGAGTAAAAACGCATTGCGAGTGGCATATGTCATATCTTCCCTGCCAGTCGTAAGATTAGTCTTGTCTCTCGAAGAGTATTTAAAGATTGAGCTTGGGGTTGATTATTAAATAATAAAATAGGCACCAACTATGTTTACTAATACTGTCTAATCATTTGCAAAGTAAACCTGAGTAAATTTAGTATCGGGCACCTTCCTCTTATTTATTTATTTCTGTATCTTCGTCTGGTTAAGTTTTCTTTGCTATTTTTATGGTTATATTGTGGCATACCTATCGTTATATGTGTAGAGTAGTATACCTGGGGTGTAGTAAGTGTTATTTAAGTTTTTATATTACCTGCTATGCTAACGGGGGTCCCAGTGTACCACGTGGTCCCCTACCCTAAGCTGACTCCAGTGTGTTATAGTAGAGCTTTACCCTAGCTTGTTTCCAGTGTAAACCTTGTATCCTGCTTATGTGGACCAAGGCTTTTAACGTAAGATTGTGTGGTAAAGTTAGTATTAAATTGTTATTGGTGTGATTGTGTATGGGGGGTGTTAAGGGGTTAATAAATAAGTAAGTTTGAACAGAGTATCCATTTTTTCCTGTGTGGGAGTACAATAATCTATTCCTAGACTCACCGGGTTTAGTAGCAAGCATTTATTATTGTGGATATTTTATTTTGGGGGCCGGGCCTTTTGATTCTCCCATTTTTTGATACCTCTGTATTCTACTTACCCTTACCCCTTAATAGTACCAGTTCCCCATAGCAAGCCCACTATTGTTCATAACACATCAGTTAGTGGTGAAGGTTGTAGAGGTGTTGGTCTTGAAATATCCACTGCAGCTTGGCAAGGGACACAGGCATCATGCATGTCCTTTGCTTGACGATCAATGCCAGGAAACCACACCTTTTCTCGTAACAGCTGTTTGGTCCTAACAAGACCTTGGTGTCCTTGATGTGCAAGCTTCAGAGCACGTTACTGAAGAACAGATGGAATGACAATATGAGTACCTTGCAGCACGGTGTCACGTTGTTGCGTAACACTTAATTCTGTCTGGATGCGTTCAAATGCTTTGAATGCATCTTGGTCAACTCCTGAGGGTGGGATGCGTGGAAACTTTTTCTTGGTCAATGCATCCACTGTTGCTTGCAGAGTTGGGTCCTCTAGAGTTGCAGTACAGATTTCGTTAAGAGTGAGAGCCTTAGGGACTGCATCACAGGTTACAGAGTGTACATATTCCTCGGAAACTTGCTGATGCTTGGTGATGGTGAAACTGTTAGCAGGATGTCGACTGATGTAATCAGCGGGATTGCCTGCACCCGGCTTGTATTTCACAGTGAAGTTGTATGGTTGCATACAAAGAGCCCATCTCTCAATGCGAGCTGGTGGTTTGGACTTTGGATTCTTGAAGATGGTCTCCAACGGTTTGTGGTCAGTGACTATCGTGGTAAAGGGTGCACCAAGCAGATACACATTGAAGTGTTCACAGCCCCATACAAGAGCAAGAGCTTCCTTCTCTGTCTGACTGTATCGTTGCTCAACATCTGAGAGAGAACGTCTGGCGTAGGCAATTACTACTCTGGAATCTGGTTGACCAGGTTTGTGTTGGACTAACACAGCACCTAAACCAACAGGACTAGCATCCACCGTTAACTCAGTGTCCATTGATGGATCAAAGTACGCAGCAGTCGCATTTTCTACTAGAGCATATTTCACAGCATCAAATGCATTTCGCTCAATATCGCTTCAGTACCATGATACATTTTTCTTCAGGAGCTCACGTAGAGGCTTCGTAATGGTAGCAAAATCTGGAATGAAGCAAGAACAGTAGTTTGCCATTCCCAGAAAACTATGTACTTCAGTGGATGTTGAAAGAGGTGCAGCATTCTTGATATCTGAAACTTTCTTAGGATCTGGAGACAGACCTTTGTCACTAAGTACATGTCCAAAGAATTCAATTTTATGTTGATTGAACTCACACTTTGCTCGGCTTAACGTCAGATTCTTTTCTCGTAAGCATTGCAATGTTGCATGAAGAGCTTTGTCGTGTTCAGCTTGGGTACGGCCATAAACAATGATGTCATCAGACATGTTGTCAGCATTAAGTATATCTTGCAATACCTGGCTGATGATGTGCTGGAATACCTCAGCAGCACTGTTAATACCAAAACTCAGGCGCTTGTACCTATACGTTTACGATGTGTCGTAAACGTTGTGATGAAGCGACTCTCATCATCAAGTTCAAGCTGATGATAGCCCATGTTTAAATCTAACTTGCTGAATACAGTTGCACCATTCAAACGGTAGATTATATCATCTACAGTGGGTGTAGGATGGCGTTCACGCATTATTGCCTTGTTGGGAATACGCATGTCCACACAAATGCGTATCTCATCTGGATTCTTCGGCTTTGGTGGAGTGACAATTGGGCTTACCCATGGTGTTGGGCCTGTTACTGGTTCAATGATATTTAGTTCCATCAGCCTATCCAGTTTGGCATCGACTTTCTTGCGAATGTGGAATGGCTGTCGGCGATGTGGTTGGGCAATTGGAATTACATCTGGGTTGATATGCAGATGTATTTTGCTATCAGTATAACAACCTATGGATTCAAATCGATCAGAAAATTCAGCAACAATAGCATCAACATTGTTTGCAGATTCCACTGCTACAGCATTAGAAGGCTGAAGTAGCCCCATTTTGGTTGAAATCTTGTAACTGAGTAGAGACTCCTTTGCATTCCTAACAACATGGAATGTAGTAATGAGAATTGCACTCTTTGACTTTATCTCTGCAGTGAAAGTTCCAATCATTGGCAAGGCTACCTTTGAAGCATAGGCAGTGGCTTTACCATAGTAGTTTTCAAGCTTTAGGATCTGTTTTTTAAATTTTTCATAGTGGCACTCAGCAATAGTGTCAATGTTTGATCCAGTGTCAATGAGAACTTTGAGACAAATACCAGCAATGTATACTATAGTCTCTGGGTTGTTTGGAAGATCATTCCATTCTGTGACTGATTGTACTCCATAAATATAATCACATTCACTGTCATCTGAGACTGGTTGTAATGACATGTTGTCTTGCACATTATTAACATTCTGGATATAAGGTGCAATATTGCGTTTACCACCTCGACCCCTATGACCTGATCCTCGTACAGTGCTTTTATTCATTGGCTGTGGTTTCTTTAGTGCGGAACGACACATAGCACCAAAATGACCTAGTTTTCCACACTCATAGCACTTCTTACTTTGAGCAGGACAAACATTATCTTGGTGTGGATAGTCTCCTCCACAATTGTGACATTTATTGTTGACAACCTCTGATGTGAGTCGTTGTGACTGCTTGAGTCTTGTTCCATGACTACAGTTGTGATGTGGTTCTCGGCTCAATTTACTGTTAGGTTTGGCATGATATCTTCTATGATCACGGTGTCCTCCCTGAACCTCAAGTACTTCATCACTGTTAGTAACAGTGGCAGAACCGTTGTTGGCACTGCACTCCATGACATGAGCATCACGTGTAGCATCTTCCATTCGACTAGCCATATCCATTATCTTGTTAAGAGAACTTTCATCATCAACAAGTTCTAGAGCTCTTCGACGGAGACGTGTAGATGTGCATGTTTCAATTATTTGCTGTTTGATTTCTTTGTCAACATCAGCAAACTCACAATGGGCTGCTAAACCCTGCAGACATGTGTGGTATTGATCTACGGTTTCATTAGAGAGTTGTTTTGCTCGCCTGAAATGCATAATTTCCATTGCTGTATTTTGCCTTGGTTGGAAATGTTCAGTTAATTTGGCTTTTGCAGTGTCATAATCTTTGGCACCACCAGTGTCTTTTAGTGTGTCAAAGATGTCACAAACTCGATCACCTACATAATGAAGTAGAAAGGCACGCTTTCTTTCAGCACTTTTGATGTCAGAAACTATCAACAAATTTTCAAACCTTTTAAGCCATTTGATCCACCTCTATGACAGGCTTGTCTGGTCACAGTCAGGATCAAATGCAGTAAACTGAGGTATGTTTGCCATTTTTACTGAATAAATGTAAACTTATCACTTAAATGTTCCTCAGAATACTAAACACTTGCTGCACTGTATATGTTAGTTAAGAATTCACTGTAATGACCTTAATTTTGCAAAGCACACAAGCATTTTAATGCAAAAGTTCACATTAGTGCACAATACAGCAGCAACTGACTTCTTACCTAGCCTTTGTGTACATGTTGTTCCTACTCACAGCAGCACTGCAGTTGTCAGCAGTTGGCACAGCAGTTGTTAGCAGTTGGTACAGCAGTTGTCAGCAGTTGGTACAGCAGTTGTTGTTGTTGAAGCTTTTTCAGCACCGTCAACACAGCAGCCAGTTCACAGCGTGAAGAATTGTGTAGCACAGAGCATCGTTTCGCATACAAAACATTGGGTTTTGTACACAACATCAAAGCGTCGTTTCGTATACAAAACATTGTGTTTGGTACACAACATCAAAGCGTCGTTTCGTACACAGCATCGGTAGATTCCTCAGTGCACAGCTTCAGTCAGCACATAGCTTGGGTAGCACATAGCATGGGTAGCACATAGCATTGGTTAGCACACAGGATCGGTTAGCACACAGCATCGGGTTTGGTGCTCACAGACAACACGACTTCCCTTCCTCCTCCAGGGCGAGACGCATGTTCTTCCTTGTGTTTTAAGCTGAATAAATACCTGTGTTCACAATTCATCCTCGTCTCCAGTGTGGTGTTTGTGTAGCTGAGGAACTTATGGTTGTAGGGTTGATGTAAAGCCATTGCTTGGTTACTGACTTTAATACTTATAAACGATTACATGACTAGCTGCTTCCAAGGTGGTGGCGTCCTGTATGTTTTCTTGTTTTTCTCTTGCTCACGTCTGAGCCACAACACATTCAAACGGATGGTGCCGTTTTCTATGAACATGACAGGTGCCTAGTTGCATTAATTTAGTTTCACTCTTGTAGCCTTGGAAAGGTGCAGAAGACTTCCAGTTTGTAAGATAGCCCCGTATCTATTGTAATATTTGTCCACCTATATTCATTCTTGCTAATTCATACATATTCACTTCCCTATTAGCAGTATCAAAGGCATTTTTTAAATCAAGAAATGTTGTGTACTTGTGCCTTTTACCTCCATGAGCAGTAACAAAGGTTGTGATACAGTTGTGTAAACTTTTACCATGTGTGAAACCATTTATATGAGGTGACATGTGCTCTTTAACTCTATAAATAATCTATTAAACACCATTTTCTCAAAGGTTTTGCACATGCAACTGGTCAGGAATATGGGACGAAAAGCATCAGGTTAGCCAGGCTTTGGTACAGGTACCATGAGACTGCTGGTCCATGAAACTGGTAGCTGCCCAGTGACATAACTCGCATTTAACAATTTGAATAATGGATTACCGGGTACACGATGTAGGAATCCGAGAATAACATAGGTGATACCGTCCTCACCAGGAGCAGTGCTACTGCCTCTGGAGAGGGCTGCATCCAATTCATAATCTGTATATATCAAGTTGCTTGCTCAACAGCTCAACATGAAGTTAATGAGAGCATTTCTGTCTGTGGACTTCGCCTGCAATTTCTGCCTAATGCTAGTTGGTAACATTTCAAAGCTGGAGACCTGAGCCCATTTTGTAAATAACTGATTGACTTTCTGTAGCGGGTTTGAGTGTGAAACTTGTCTATATTATACCAATAATTTTGTTTATGCCTTTCCAGGCTTTGCCCAGGGGATTATGCAGGTTAAGTCCACTAACAAAACCCTCTCATTCTCTTTGTGTAAGTTAGGCTCTTCCTTGCCGCTACAAGCGCGGCCTGAAACAGTTTTAACCTTTGAGGTGTTCTAAGGCTCTTATATGTCATACCAGCTTGATTACCAATTGAGTTAAGTTATTTCTGTTTAACATTATCATAGTTCTGATTGTGTCTGACCTGCTTGCCTGTACGTCTTTTCCTTTGTTGTTACTCACTATTTTTGATGACCTCATAAGTTTTATTCCTGATGTCATCATAAAACTGTTGTACATATTCAGGCTCATAATTGTTACACCAATGTTCAATGCTGACTATAAAGAATATTCTTGCTCTTTGCTTACTGTTAGCCTGCATCTACTGAGCTTAGTGCCAGGTAGGTCAATATTAGCCACGTGTATGTTAGCTGTTATGGCTTAATGGTGAGACATTAAGTCATCCATATCAATTTCATGAGTTGTGTATGGCAGGTTAAAGCCAATGCACCTATCGAGCACTCCTCCATATATGTGCGTTTGTTGATTCTACTGATAATTTGAACATCATCATATGCATTGAGAAGGGCCATCAATCATCTGCCATTGGTGTTTGGGAGTTGATCCCGTAATTGTTGTGTTTAGCATTCAAATCCTCACTTAAGATCGTAGGGTCAGTATGTGCAAAATTAGGTAAGTCTGTTTACTGGAGGAGGCCAGTAGGTGCATAGGTATTCAAAACATTAAGTGTAGAGTTACCAACGTGTACCCGGATACCATGATATTGAAACCTCTCTCGTTGTTGAATAGGAAGTGGCTCATGTGGCATGGATTTTTTAACATACATGCGACACGTATTTTTGATCTGGGATTATAACGCTGTTAATAGGCAGAGTCTGCGGGGTTTTACCAGCGGGAGTTATGGTTTCTTGGAGGCAGAAAATAATCAATGTTCAGTCATAACTTATGATGGAGGTCAGAATAACGTTTTCTATAAGGGCTCACCATAACCCGTGTTACTTGGAACGTTTGTTCCTAGTAGCTGAATCTAAAACAACAACAACAAATCGTTTTCTATGCAAGACCACTACGGGCTCTATGTAGAACTGATCAGCGCATCACTTGTCTCCATATCACTAATACCCTTCTGACTGAACCATCTGGGATGTGGTGAGAGCTGGCCGAGGAGGTCATCCACATCCGGTTCCACTACTCATTATAACTACAAGCATCACTGGTTGCGTTCACAATCACTTTCATCATCTTCATCACTGCTATTTTCCTTCCAATAACTTTCATCAGCACCTGTATTATACGCGTCATAGTCTCCAACATATGCATTACAATGTTCACTCTCACTAGTATTAAGCTCATTATCATGACCAGTTGTACTGCTATCTGCATCTACAACACTTTGCTTTCCCGTGATGAATAGTTCCCCGCTGTTCATAGTGCACCGCGTCGATGTTGCTGGGGTGCGGGCGGGGATACTGTCAGCCGGGGTGCCCAACCGGTGTTAGGCCGGGGGGCGGGTACTGTCAGACGGGGTGCCCTGCTGGTATGAGGGCGGGGGTACTGTCAGCCGGGGTGCCCTGCTGGTGTGAGGGCGGGGGTACTGTCAGCCGGGGTGCCCTGCTGGTGTGAGGGCGGGGGTATGTCAGCCGGGTTGCCCTGCTGGTGTGAGGGCGGGGGTACTGTCAGCCGGGGTGCCTGCTGGTGTGAGGCGGGGGTACTGTCAGCCGGGGTGCCCTGCTGGGGTGTGGCGGGGGTATTGTCAGCCGGGGTGCCTGCTGGTGTGAGGGCGGGGGGTATTGTCAGCCGGGGTGCCCTGCTGGTGTGAGGGCGGGGGTATTGTCAGCCGGGTGCCCTGCTGGTGTGAGGGCGGGGGTATTGTCAGCCGGGGTGCCCTGCTGGTGTGAGGGCGGGGGTATTGTCAGCCGGGGTGCCCTGCTGGTGTGAGGGGGGGGTATTGTCAGCCGGGGTGCCCTGCTGGTGTGAGGGCGGGGGTACTGTCAGCCGGGGTGCCCAGCTGGGGTGTGGGCGGGGTATTGTCAGCGGGGTGCCTGCTGGTGTGAGGGCGGGGGTACTGTCAGCCGGGGTGCCCTGCTGGTATGAGGGCGGGGGTATTGTCAGCCGGGGTGCCCTGCTGGTGTGAGGGCGGGGTACTGTCAGCCGGGGTGCCTGCTGGTGTGAGGGCGGGGGTACTGTCAGCCGGGGTGCCCAGCTGGTGTGAGGGCGGGGGTACTGTCAGCCGGGGTGCCCTGCTGGTGTGAGGGCGGGGGTACTGTCAGCCGGGGTGCCCAGCTGGGGTGTGGGTAGGGGGAACTGTCAGCCGGGGTGCCCATATTGTTCACACGGACATAGTTTACATGTCCTTTTGTAAACAAATACCCACCAATAGGGTGTTTTTTGGCTGCCGCGGCTAACCATGCATATTTCGTTACAGAAAATACACAGACAACGTACCGTAGTGTATAATAGCAGGTAGAGAAGTGTATATAAACTGCAGATACGCCTAGCAGCGCTGTGACCATCACCTGGCAGCATGCGTGCCACCTATGGTATCTGACTGATGACTTTCCAGTATCATGCGGACACTTCCCTTAACACACTTAGTAGTCCCAGGCGTGTATAGAGCTCGGCCCTTGCATTAGCCATATCAGTAAAGCTCTGCGAGGCGTCCGCTTTAGCTCAGTATAACGAGGTGACGACAGCCTCGACCCTCTGTACAAAAAAATCACACAGGAAAAACATCTGTCTGGAGTAGGGCAGCAGGGTCACAGTTCACGTGCCCGGGTCTGACACCAGTGCCTGATTCCTTGGGCGGGACGCTAGGCTTGAATGAATAAATTAATTAAATAAATGACAAGATATCCATGGGGTGAGGGGAATGTGTGGATAGGGGAAGCATTAGTAGGGGTGAGAGGAAGGGTTTCTAGGGTGAGGGTAGGCTTACAGCAGCTAGCCGTTGCCATCCTTGTAGCAGGCCACACGGGCCTGCCTGCCACAGGGCACCGTGCAGCACTCCAGCAAGTCCTCGCTCAGTGTCTGCTCACCTGAAGGCAGTATATCCTCAGTTATTTGAAGGGTCCACGAGCGTCATACTTGGTGTGATCCCATCCGGTCGACGGCTGAGGGAAACTGTCAGCTTGTTGTTAAGTTGTATCCTGGGCAGGGTCAGTAATTCGATACAACCCAGTATCCTGGGCAGGGTCAGTAAATATCACCCCCTTGGGGGAGGGGAGGGGAGATTCCTCGTTATAGGCCTAACATGTACTGTATGTATAAAGTATAACCTGGCTTTCTGTCCCCCTGAAACAATGAAATATTATTATTATTGTTATTATTATTATGCATTCTATGTGTTAACTACCTTGAAACTGATTTTTTTTTACTTATATGTATGTGGATCATTAGGGTTGACAGATGTTAATCTTCTTGTTTGAGGAGCTGTTCACTGAGCCAGTTAAGCAAGTCCCAGCGGTGTCTGGGTACAAGTGACAGGATGAACAACCCAGCGGGTTTCTTCCTTTTGGGGAGTGTTATAAATGCTGCTATGGCGGTGTGGCCACTCACAAAATGAGTGACGCTGCTCAATAAACTCGCCCCTCGAGGCAAAATTTAAAATTTCCACCTGTGTCCTCTTGTTTGCGTACTTCCGTGCATAATAGTTAGTCTTTATCTCCCTGTCACTTACTCAGAGAATTTATATGTAGTGATCATGTCTCCCCTATCTCCTCTTCTTTTCAGGTTGTGAGTTTAACCCCAGTAGATTTTCCTCGTAGCTAGTAACTTTGTTGTGTGTTTGACTTGATATGGACTCCCCGCTGGAGTTGCATACACTAAGATTTGTCAGACATACGAGGTATACAAGGTTCTGAATGATTCCTTACACAAGGTTCTGAAGGCAGTTCTTATGTTTGCCAGCTTTGCACATGTTGCTGATTATATCCTTTTGATGTTGGCTACAGGGGATAGGGCTTGTTGTCATACCCCCAGATGTGTGTGATAGTGTTGAGGATTATTGAGCAGTGTTGTTGTATTCATCCTTCCTGGAGATGAAGGTGAGACACAAGTTGAGTGTTTGTATTGTGTTAAATGTTTCGTGTGATGCAGAGGTTCACAGAGCAGAGCAGAGTCCGCAGAATTTACTTATATTTTATAAACAGCGTTAATACACCTTTTTATCAGACGCGGAAATTTGTTTTCATAATGAAGAAAACTGGTGGAGGGTTGTTAATGCAACCCGTCCTCGTAATAGAGCATTGCATTTTGACGTATACTCTATGACAAAAATTGTCGTGCAAGAAAATGGTAGAGGCTTCCCTACCCAATTGTTCACATCTTTGCTATTAGTCAACAAGGATTTCTATCACCGCCTCCGCTCGTACCCACTCTCAATTCTCAAATTTCCATCAAAATCTTGTCGAGAACGAAGTTTTTTGTACTAAAAAATACATTTCTGTCATTTACTAAAAGCCATCGTCTCGTGGGGGGGGGGGGGGAAGGTGAGGGATGAAGTCTCTGTGTTTTTCCTCTGCCCGTTCCTCATTAATTATTCAAGTCCTTGCCCTCATTAGGTACAATATGTCGCCCCACTCCCCCTCCTGGCAACCAGCCACCTCCTCCGGGGCAGAAACCAATTACGTACTGTCATTGTGTGTTGTGTCTAGCCTTCGCTTGCGGGTGTTCACGATGGTTGGCGAGACGAAAGTGGATTCAGCCTAAGTGGCCAAGGTCCAAGACATTACCACTTTGAAATGGATTTTCAGTTTTCGGCGCGTGTGCTCTGCGGACCGCTGGACCGGAACCAAACAATGGGGCTCTGGAAATTATGAAAACAACTGAAACCTATTATACCAGGAACGATCTAGAGTGCCTGGTGAATGTGAGCGGGTGGCACGAGGCCTGGCACCCGAGAATGGTGTTCCAGGGTGAGGCGTGAAGGCATATATACAATAATAATTAATTAATTATTATGGATTACCGTTGACGAGTGTTCCGCTGCTGCCAATATGCGAGCCAGCGGCATTGTTTACATGTGGCAGGCGGTGCCCCCACTCCTCAGTTGGGGGAGTGCCTCCACTCCTCAGTTGGGGGAGTGCCTCCACCCCTCAGTTGGGGGAGTGCCTCCACTCCTCAGTTGGGGGAGTGCCTCCACCCCTCAGTTGGAGGAGTGCCTCCACCCCTCAGTTGGGGGAGTGCCTCCACCCCTCAGTTGGAGGAGTGCCTCCACTCCTCAGTTGGAGGAGGGCCTCCACCCCTCAGTTGGAGGAGTGCCTCCACCCCTCAGTTGGAGGAATGCCTCCACCCCTCAATTGGAGGAGTGCCTCCACCCCTCAGTTGGAGGAGTGCCTCCACCCCTCAGTTGGGGGAGTGCTTTCACCCCTCAGTTGGGGGAGTGCCTCCACCCCTCAGTTGGAGGAGTGCCTCCACCCCTCAGTTGAAGGACTGTGTTCACCCGACTGTTGAGGCGTTGCCTCAACAGTCCAACTGTCCTCGGGCCAAACTAGACCAGTAACCACACTACACAAAGACAACTGATGAACACACACTACTTGTGAAAGACTAAGCAACTGATATTAACACTCTCAGAGATACTGGAGATAGTATTCTCTGTGTCTCCATGGTTTTTTCCCTCAAGTCCCTGAAACCCCAACGTGCGGGATAAATACCAGGAATGTTGTAACGTTTATTGTCAGCAAAATAGAGCAAGAATATAAGAATTTCAATTGTAATGATATTATATGATAGAGATATTGTCCTGGAGGATGATATGGACCGGGTAGCTAAAGCAGCAGGTGATAAACCTAAAACTGACCTGGACGTACGCATTTCGATTTCTTTTGTAAAAAAGGTCTTATTGAGGAAGTTATGGCTGCCAGAACACCAATTGCTGATAATTAAACGGCATAAAGTACTAGTATAAAGAGTCATGTTTAGGACCAAGAACTATACAGAGAAACAGCACAAAACTTTGGACAGTGTGACACTGTAATTGCCAGAATTAGTCAAGGATTTCGGTACTTGTAGCATGCGGCAGCTGGCAATGAACCCAAACAAGACGCATTCCAATTGTAAGCAATGTGAACAAGCGCTGGGACACACTGTCCAGCACTATATCTCTGAGCGTCCTGTTATCAGTGACTTCAAACCAAGTGGTGTCAGATACTGTGAGGTGTACAACTCTTTCACAGTTGCATCTCACGAATATTGTGCAACACCCAGAGTTTGTTAGTAGAGGCCTCTAGACTACACTCACTTTCCCACGTTTTGTCTTGAGTCCCTGTACCATAGCATGGCCATGTATACCTCTTGCTCTCAGACGTACTATCATAGCATGGCCATGTATACCTCTTGCCCCGTGACGTACTATCATAGCATGGCCATGTATACCTCTTGCCCCGTGACGTACTATCATAGCATGGCCATGTATACCTCTTGCCCCGTGACGTACTATCATAGCATGGCCATGTATACCTCTTGCCCCGTGACGTACTATCATAGCATGGCCATGTATACCTCTTGCCCCGTGACGTACTATCATAGCATGGCCATGTATACCTCTTGCCCCGTGACGTACTATCATAGCATGGCCATGTATACCTCTTGCCCCGTGACGTACTATCATAGCATGGCCATGTATACCTCTTGCCCCGTAACGTACTATCATAGCATGGCCATGTATACCTCTTGCCCCCAGACGTACTATCATAGCATGGCCATATATACCTCTTGCCCCGTGACGTACTATCATAGCATGGCCATGTATACCTCTTGCCCCCAGACGTACTATCATAGCATGGCCATGTATACCTCTTGCTCTCAGACGTACTATCATAGCATGGCCATGTATACCTCTTGCCCCGTAACGTACTATCATAGCATGGCCATGTATACCTCTTGCCCCCAGACGTACTATGATAGCCTGACGTGACATATGGGACGCTGTTTACAATGAGGAGAATTTGTAATGGACAATTTCAATATCACCATTTCCCTCAGTCACACAGAAACCTGTTTGTATTACTTCACAAAATAAATTACAGAAGCAAGGAGAAGAAGTCACACACCATAAACATAAATTAATAAATTAAAACATAAATTAATAAATGAGTCGCAACATGGTTTTACAAATGGCCGTTCTTGTTTAACAAATTTGCTATCTTTTTATTCCAGCATAGTTGAGGCAGTTGATAGGGGTAAGGATTGTGATGTTGGGTACCTTGACTTTTGCAAAGCTTTTGATACAGTGCCACATGAAAGACTAATTAAAAAAATAGAGGCTCATGGTATTGGGGGTGCTATATTAAGTTGGATTAGGGCATGGCTATTCCAAAGGAAACTGAGAGTTAATATGAATGGGGTTAAGTCAGAGTGGGATAATGCTGTTAGTTGAGTGCCTCAAGGCTCTGTCCTGGGACCTCTGTTGTTTATAATATATATAAATGTTTTAGATTCTGGTTTGAGTAGCAATATTTGCAAATTTGCAGATGATACAAAAATCGGTAGGGAAATTAACACGAAAGAAGACTCGCTATCACTTCAAGTTGATCTAAATAGGGTTTTAAAATGGTCAAAAGACTGGCAGATGCAGTTTAATGCAAATAAATGTAAAATTTTGAGGCTTGGTAATGATGATAGAGTTACAAGATACGAGCTAGATGGTGTTGAGATTGCGAAGTCGGATTGCGAAAGGGATCTGGGAGTTATGATTAGTAAGAATTTAAAACAAAAGGATCAATGCATGAATGTTCGTAATAAGGCAAATCGGACACTGGGATTTGTTAATCGAAGCGTTAGTAACAAGACACCTGATGTGGTTCTTCAGCTATATCTTGCTCTGGTTAGGCCCCATTTAGATTATGCAGTTCAATTTTGGTCGCCGTACTATAGAATGGATATAAATTCACTTGAACGTGTCCAGCGTAGGATGACAAAGTTAATTCCCCAAATTAGAAATCTTTCATATGAAGAAAGATTAATAAAGCATAAATTGCATTCACTGGAAAGGCGAAGAGTTAGGGGTGACATGATAGAAGTATACAAGTGGATGAATGGACATAACAAAGGGGATATTAATATGGTATTAAAAGTATCAACACAAGACAGAACACAAAACAATGGGAATCAATTGGATAAGTTTCGATTTAGGAAAGACTTGGGTAAATACTGGTTCGGTAACAGGGTTGTTGATTTGTGGAACCAATTACCGCGTAACGTGGTGGAGGTGGGATCCCTCGATTGTTTCAAGCGAGGGTTGGATATGTATATGAGTGGGATTGGGTTGTTATAAATAGGAGCTTCCTCGTGTGGGCCAATGGGCCTTCTGCAGTTGCCTTTGTTCTTATGTTCATATAACTCCCCATCATTATCACTAATGAAGGGTTGTTGAGAAGTCACGTTATCAGTCTTATAAGTGAGCTTCCTAACACACGTCAACATTGTTCTAGAACCCGAAGATTTTGTCTTCCGGTTGAAGATATGATGACCAAACCACACACCGCAAGATGAGGAGACGACGACGTGTCGGTCCGTCCTGGACCACACGAGTTGATAATGGTCCAGGATGGACCGAAACGTCGTCGCTTCTCCATCTTCTGAGTTGTAGTTTGGCAATCATACCTCTTAATGATCTCTTGTGACAGTCTTTAACAACAATACTCTCGAGTTGTGACTGTCTTTAACAACAATAACCTCGAGTTGTGACAGTCTTTGTCACAACCCAAGGTTATTGTTGTTAAAGACTGTCACAACCCGACGGTATTGTTGTTAGTCTTTAACAACAATACCCTCGGGATGAAGGATATTAGGGAATTCCCAATCCAAGGCTATAATCTATGCCTTGTTCTAAGTTCATCGATTTGTGAAATAGTCTCTTGCTTTCAATACATGTAAATATTCAGTCCTGCATCTAGCACCCCCTCGTGGCCAACGTTTTGTTGCAAGAACTCAAGACAACCCCTTGGTAAGATAATCCCCGACTACAGACACTGGAGGAAAGTAAACGTCTACACAATACTCAGCACGTGTTCACCAGATCATCCGGGTCATTACTGACGCCTCTGGGTCGCAGCAAGCAATGGCCTTTCAGAACACGTTTTTACCAAGTAAAACTGCTTGTCCAAGCTGTCGGAAAACCCGACACCAATTACAAATATTAAATACAATTTGCAGATAATATTGTTGCTGTTGTATACACAAGTTAACCCATAGAAAATGTAGCTTGTGGTGGAATTTTCCATCAATAGAAAACGGGATATCATTGCTACATAGTACTATAAATTCACCAGCTATTCTGTTGGGAATTCTTAAATACAGTAGTCTTTGGACTTTTTACATCATAAAAATATCTCATTTGAATTAACTTAATTATCAGTATCAAAATAGAGTAAATGTGACCCTTCTATTACTAATTGACATCTGGACAAAGAGAGCCAGGCGTCAGTGGTGAGGGAGGTCATTTGTTATAAAAGACCGAGTCGTTGGAACAAATTCCGCTCCTATATTTCTCTTGAACGAAGTATCATGGAGATCAAATTAGTGCTTCCACCATCATCAACACGCTGTCAACAACCACAAGGGAAGTGTCTTTCCGAAATCTTATCTAAGTCGTTATTGGCCAGTAATGTAGGTAGATATGATTAATTCCGATTAGGACAGGAATGAACGACTTAACCCAGGTAATTAAGCCTTGGTCCTTATCTTATATAATATACAGTGTTTCATCTGATATATCTGTCATATATTAGGATTCTGGCTTACGCTAGTGCCCTTTGACAGGAACAAGAAGAGAAAGCAAGAATTAATCTTGGTACATCAGTTGCTAGGGTGTTAGAAGCTAGCCTCACACAAGGATTATTTGGTTTCTACATCCTAGTTATACCTGATGGACTAGGCCTACCATACAATAAGATAAGGCACCAAATGTTATTTACAAATATATGTAGTTTAATACTGTAGTTTGATTGGCTCCATATATATATATATATATATATATATATATATATATATATATATATATATATATATATATATATATATATATATATATATATAGGGTTCTAGGCTCATTGAAACAACAAAGGACCCTAGAGCTGCCAGCTTTCTTTTCCAGCGCCTCAGCGTGGCGATACAGAGGGGAAATGCGCACTGCATCCAGGGTTCCTGCCCGCCATCTGAGGAGCTGGAGGAACTCGACAACTTATGATAAAATATCTTTGTAACCTATATGTAACTCCTTTTTTGTAACAAAGTTCAAATAAAGCAAATATATATGTGTACATACAAAAGAATGGGGGTGGTAGGAGAAGAAAATATTAGTGTTCAGTGAGAAACCACAAGGTCTCCTCTGAATACGTTTTATTTTCTTCTCCGAGGCTATGGGTCCCCACATTGGCACCAGAGGTGGTACCCTCACAACTTTTATATATATATATATATATATATATATATATATATATATATATATATATATATATATATATATATATATATATATATATATATATATATATATATATATATATATATATATATATATATATATATATATATATATATATAAAATATGGAAGGGAGTACCACCTCTGGCTGGAAGAAGGGGGACCCATAGCCTCGGAGGAAATCACACATAACGCATTGGAGGGAATGTAGGTCCCCTCCAATACAGTTTCTGTGTGCTTTTCTCCTACCACCCCTTCCTTTTTTTTTTTCTTATGCTTTATTGTGTATTTAAAGGTTACAAAACATACAAGACAAATGCCTAAAGGTTATGGATCTCTTGAAGCTCCTCCGCTTCCGGACAGGAACCGAGGACGCAGCAAGCATTTCCCTTCTGGATCGCCACACTGAGGCGCTGAAACAAAAAACTGCAAGCCCTTGGGTCTCTGGTGACGTCAATGAGCTTGGAACCCAATTCCTTGAGAAATCCCAAGGCACTCTTGCCCCAGGGGCCATGCGTCTCAGACGCTATGGGAACAAAGAGGTATTGACCTGCCAGTCGCCTGTATTTGAGAGATTTTGCTGTTTCCCTGTGGTTGGCTGCCCCACCTGCTTGATCAGCTCCGAAGTGTACATAGGTGTCAGCCAGGGTGGATACACATGTGTAGTCCCACACCAACTGTCTACCCTCCTTCCATGAGTATATGGTGATGCCATCAGGGCGAAGTGCGGGGAAATCCGGGTTTTGGACCCCTAGGATGCGAGGTTCTCTCTCCGCTGGGCACTTAGCTGAGACGAGGCTTCTCTTGATGATGTCATTGACCTCGTTGTGTCTTGCATGCCAGCCCTTTGTGCTTCCGCAATGCAACCCATGCAGTCCGTATTGGTCTGCTTCCACCCTGTTGCAAATACACTTGTATTCAGTGTGAATTGGGGCACCAAGGCGGAGGGCCACTGCTACACGAAGGGATTCTGGATCTAGGCGCGTGCCCATTGTTGACATGGGTACTGCCAGGAGGAAGTCTCCTGCATGGGGGGCACGCACTGCTCTGAGGCGGGCTTTCTCCTTGTCTGATGTTGCAGCGCTGAGCATAGCATCAGCTACTTTTTCCACTAGAGGGTGGTCCCAGCCGGACTGTTTGTGTTGTTTTGTTGGCTCTATAATGGTTGCTGGGGCTGCGAGAACACCCCACTGATTTGAACATTCAGTGAAAGCAGGATCGTGTATTCCTGCTGAGTCTCTCAGGTTGCAGGTATATATATATATATATATATATATATATATATATATATAATATATATATATATATATATATATATATATATATATATTGCTAACACAAATTTTCTCGATTTTCCTTATGTTTATTTTTACTGGTGATGGTAAATGAAAAATCAATTCTCCAAAATTCATTTTTTTCTAGTCTGACGCGACACTTGAGCACGTTTCGTAAACTTATTACATTTTCAAAGACTTTAGTTTATCCACACAACTTATGCCTGAAACAGCATTGGCTCTTATACCTGCATTTGCGTGACGTGATGTAATACAATAGTGGGGTGAAAATGGTTATAGATTTGCAGAAGTTGGGTACAAATAGAACTGCAGAAGGCCTATTGGCCCATATTTCTTGATGTTTCTATATTGGAGCGGAGTCTTGAAGTGGGTAGAATATAGTTGTGCGTTAATTGGCTGTTGATTGCTGGTGTTGACTTCTTGATGTGTAGTGCCTCGCAGATGTCAAGCCGCCTGCTGTCGCTGTATCTATCAATGATTTCTGTGTTGTTTGCTAAGATTTCTCTGGTGATGGTTTGGTTGTGGGAAGAGAACATATGTTCCTTAATGGAGCCCTGTTGCTTATGCATCGTTAAACGCCTGGAAAGAGATGTTGTTGTCTTGCCTATATACTGAGTTTTTTTAGGCTTACAGTCCCCAAGAGGGCATTTAAAGGCATAGACGACGTTTGTCTCTTTTAGAGCGTTCTGCTCCGTGTCTGGAGAGTTTCTCATGAGTAGGCTGGCCGTTTTTTTGGTTTTATAGTAAATCGTTAGTTGTATCTTCTGATTTTTGTCTGTAGGGATAACATTTCTATTAACAATATCTTTCAGGACCCTTTCCTCCGTTTTATGAGCTGTGGAGAAGAAGTTCCTGTAAAATAGTCTAATAGGGGGTATAGGTGTTGTATTAGTTGTCTCTTCAGAGGTTGCATGGCGTTTCACTTTCCTTCTTAAGATGTCTTCAATGAAACCATTGGAAAAGCCGTTGTTGACTAGGACCTGCCTTACTCTACAGAATTCTTCGTCGACTTGCTTCCATTCTGAGCAGTGGCTGAGAGCACGGTCGACATTAGCGTTAACAACACTCCTCCTGTACCTGTCTGGGCAGTCACTGTTGGCATTTAGGCACATTCCTATGTTTGTTTCCTTAGTGTAGACTGCAGTGTGGAAACCTCCGCTCCTTTCCATGACTGTTACATCTAGAAAGGGCAGCTTCCCATCCTTCTCCATCTCGTAAGTGAAACGCAACACAGAATTCTGCTCAAAGGCCTCCTTCAGCTCCGTTTGTCTACAGGAAAGACTGCTACCAAAATATACTAATATATATATATATTAGTAATATATATATATTATATATATATATATATATATATATATATATATATATAATATATATATATAATATATAATATATATATATATATATATATATAAATTTAATATAAACCCCCCTAATGTGC
>WNGS01066681.1:566270-576928 GCA_020271785.1 Procambarus virginalis | reverse complement strand
AATCTAATGATACGTTTTGTAGTGGCTAAACGTATTATAAGCTCGCCACACGTACCAGCAACTCCCTCCTTCCCCCCACTGCTGCACCTGGTCGACGCGCCGAACCCTGCAACGGCCTAACTAGCGACTGCGACCATCCAGCTTCCTCATTGGCCGCCAACCAACACTCCACTCCGGCTCCCCACCAATCACAAGACCTCACCAGTTATTGTTGGAGTCCCTTGCGTTTCTGCCAGCCAGAATATTGTGTGCTCGCAAGCTGTGAACTCCTAAGTGACTCACTCTCTGTGGTCAAGTAGAGGTTCATAGTTAGTGCATATATTCCAGCATTCATATTTTACTTACTTTTGTATATCAATTCTCCTCCCCATTAACGTAATCTATTTTCATGTTTATATGTTTATTGTTTTTGCCAGTAAGCCAAGTTTTTGCATTTATTTCAATTTGTGTTTTCTTATTGTTATTAAAATCCATATTTTTTATTATTGCTTTTCGTCTTTACAACCTTACCACAGATTACCAAATCACGCAGTCATTCTTTTTTTTTCTCTTTTTTTTTCCTTTTCTTTTTTTTATATATTATGTGGCCCAGCACTGACACCTGCTAGTTGGAAGACTGCCGACCACCATTTCCAGCTCGTTACCGTCACATATATATATATATATATATATATATATATATATATATATATATATATATATGCATATATATATATATATATATATATATATGCATATATATATATATATAGTTTAGCTCTTGATATAATAAACCAATTAGTTGTAATTTGCATTTTATTATTTCCATTATCACATGTCCTTGCCACGTGGTCCCCACGAGGCTGAGTTTAGTTGGGCCACAAGCCTCACAAAGAGTAAGAATTCAGTTATAACTTTGTTTGCTATAATTCCCCACATGTAACGTAGATTCTTCCCTCCTATTCCAAATAACTGGGGATCAAGCCCCAAGGTTTATTGAGTGCTTAATCGGTCCAGACCCCGATTATTGCGCTTCGTGTTAATGGTCTGGTGGTGACAGCAGGAGACTCTTGAGTTTGCTACAGGTCTAGTACCACGTCGTGAGACTGTAGAATCTTAGCTGATCAAAACGGCTAAGACCAAGTGGCGTGGGATTCGGCTTAGAGTAGCTCTGGGGTCCCTCGGTAGAAGAGACGTAAATAGGATACACGCAGGGGTGAAGGGGTTTGAAGAGTAAGGTCAGAGAAGAACCCCCCCCCCCGTGTTACAATGGTGGCAGCGGTGTGCAGGTGATAGGGTATCTCAGGGAACTATGGTGGTGGACACAGAAATCTTTCACCATGAGTCAGCAGAGACGCCAACCGTCACTGCACAATGTAGTGCATTAAACATGACAGAAAATAAAACACCATCCAAAGTACAGTATGAGACGAGAAATGTTGCACGTAATGTAGAAGAGGTAGAGAAATTAATTTCAGCACTTGCTTTGCAACATGTTACACAGGCAGATAGGAAGTCACTGAGAGGAGTTTTGCGACAATTCCCTAACTTGTTTGCGACAGAGGAAGACCAGATTGGTTTCCTTGATAGGATTGAGCACACCATTCCAACTGGTGATCATTTGCCCGTGTACACAAGACAGTGGAGGTTGCCGGAACAGGCAAAGAATATTATCAGGGAGGAGTGCCAGAAGATGTTGAGGCAGGGCGTGATAGAGCCTAGTACGTCACCGAGGCTCTCTCCTGTTGTTAGTTCGTAAACCGGACGGTAGTTGCCGCTTCTGTATTGATTACCGGAAGGTAAATGAAATAACAAAGGTGATGTGTGTCCGTTGCCCCAAATACAGGAGATAATCGATCAATTTGGCACTGCAAAGTATTTCTCAACTCTTGACGCGAAAGCAGCGTATTGGGCGATTCCAGTGGCGGGACAAGATAGGGACAAAACAGCATTCTCGGATGGTAGGCACACTTATCAATTCCGTAGGATGCCGTTTGGTTTAAAGACAACGCCCTTGTCGTTTCAGAGGGCCAGCAACCTTATCCTCAACCCGGTCCTGGGTAGGCATTCATTAGCGTAACTGGATGATGTTGTGATATATTCCAGGACGTTTGAGGAACACCTACAGGACTTGACTGAGACTTTGAATTTGTTAAATCAGGCAGTTTCAAGCTTAATGTTCAGAAGTGCACCCTGGCAGCCCAGAAATTTAAATTTCTGGGATTCCAGGTGTGCCCAGACGGTATTCGACCTGACCCAGACTCTTGCCGCGCCATTGCTGACATGCCTACTCCAAGGACAGCAAAGGACGTGCGTAGTTTTTTGGGGGCGGCCGGATATTTTCATCGTCATATTAAAGGTTTCGCTGGCATTTCAGCACCCCTGATTGATCTGACAAAGAAAAATGCGAAGTTTGTGTGGAAATCTTAACATGACGAAGCCTATCAGAAACTGAGACCAACTAATTACGATACCGGTACTGGCTATTCCTGATTTTGAGAAAAAGTGGGAGGTGCACACTGACGTCAGTGGTATAGCTATAGGCGGGTGCTTAATTCAGCGAGATGCGGATAATTTACCCCAACCGGTAGCCTATTTCAGAAGAAAGGTCAAGGGACCTGAAGTTCGTTATTTAGTTACGGATCAGGAGGCACTGGCAGTAGTAGAGTCAGTTAGGGATTTCGAGCCTTACCTATTTCAGCGTCATTTTGTAATTTACACAGACCATCGAGCGTTAACACACATATTTAAAAGCGCACAAAATACCCACGAATGTCACGCTGGTCTCACGAACTTTCGGCCCACTCATTCCAGATTTTGTATAAGCCTGGTCCAGCACATGTTGTGCCAGATACGTTGAGTTGAAACATAGCGTCAGTTAAAATTAACGAAAATATTGAAACCATTCCATCAAATAAAATGAGAGAATACCAGATGAACGAGCCTAGGTGGAAAGAGATCATTAAGTATTTAGAAGGAGGAAAATACCCTAAAAAGAACAGAAAATTACCTATTCATGATTTTGAAATGAAACAGGGCGTCCTGTATTATGTTAATAGCCAGAAAGATAGGGCAGTATTTCAGCTAGTTGTTCCAGATATGCTGCGGTCATCGGCGTAAAAACTTGCACATGCATCGAAAGTTGCAGGGCATCCGGGGGTCTTTAAAACCCACTTAAAGGCAAAGCCACTATTTTATTTCCCAGGGTTACTTTCTGAGGTAATCCAATACGTGAAGTCGTGCCCTCATTGTCAGAGGAGGAAAGGTACCCTTAAGGTACAAGCCCCACTTCAGGAATTTCCTAAAATTCGTGAGCCTTTAGATCGTGTGAGGGCCGATTTGATTGATTTACATCACAGTCATTCGGGGAATAGATACGTGTTAGTGCTGATTGACCATCTGTCTAGGTACACTACACTAGTTGCATTACCTCAGAAGGATTCTCGTACGGTTGCAGATACGTTCTTGCATAGGTTCATTGCTGTATTCGGACCTCCTAAAGTTTTAGTCTCTGATCGGGGTCAAGAATTCAAAGGGAATATAATTAGGGAAGTTTGTAGAATTTTAGAGAACACTTCGGCTTTTACAACAGCCTACCACCCACAACCAAACGGCATGACGGAACGTACTAATCGTTCAGTCAAGGATATGCTTGCAATCCTTGCTGAACATGACACTAACTCTTGGGATGAACACCTTTCCTATGTTCAATTAACCTTGAATACTGCCATCCACCAATCAATTAACACCCAACCCCTTCATTTGTTTACTGGTAATTCATGCAATTTCCCCTCAGGTCTGCTTAACAGACATAATATTGCTTATGGGGAAGACTATCCTTCAGAGGTCCTTGGTAAAATGAGAAATGCATGAAATATTGCGGATGAAGCGTCAAAGAAAGCACGGAATCGGTATGCTCATTTTTATGACTAGAAAGCGTGCCCTCTTGAGTTGAAAGAAGGAAGCCTCGTGTTGAGAGTGAATTAGGCTGCGCCCGCCAATCAGAGTAGGAAACTAGCTCCGAGGTGGCGGGGTCCATATAGAGTAGTTAAGAGAGCGGGGCCGGTGAATCTTGCCATAAAAGGAATAATCGAGGACCAGGTAGAAAGGACAATTCATATAAATAAATTAAAACAATATCATGCTAGAGAGGAATTAGAACTCAATTCAGCGGGTCTAGTTCCTGACTCAGCAGTGCTGACTCATGGCTTCACCGACGAGTCAGGAGACGAGGATGGCCCATTGCCATCGCTCATCAGAAGTCAGGTGCAGTCTCGCCACCCTATGGTAATGAGATCTCGTGCCGTATAGTAACAATAAAGTAACTTCCTTGGTTAGTATAAATTTGTATTCATTAGATTTTCCTGCAGAGGCAATGATGTGAACGATTACTTATACTTAACTCGGGTAGCAGCTTTTACCTTGCTCTGGGGTTCCACCGCCACCAAACCCAGAGTATATCTATGCTTCCGCTGTGTTATCTGTCTGTTCCCAGGTCTGATTGGTACACCGACCCAGTTGTTCCAGCCACACGTGAACCCTTGTCTGTAAAGACCGACGGGGAGGCACGTTACACAAAGACCCAGTAACCCATACATCAGTTACTTTGAGGCCACTCCTACTCACCTGCTGCATCATCAAGACTGCAGCCATACCAGCAGTGTTGGAGGAGAGGTCAAGAGAATGGAAGCCAGTAGCAGTACTCAAGAGTTTTCGCTGGAAGATTATGATTACGTCGTCTGAAGTAACAAGAAAGCGGAACTAAGGCAGTCACAGGTGGAAGGCACGATCTCCCTACAGAGTTCCGGGACTCGCCATAGAAGGTTGCAAAATTGCCTCCTTTGGCCTAAAGTCAGCGGTACGAGGATATTCACAGTTGGTATTCACGGCCTAGTAACCTGTTGACATCAAGAAACGCCTGAGACGACGTGATCAATGATGGAAGACGGGGTTCACCTGTCCAGCAAATAAGCAACCCGCCTCAACGACCCTCTGACACCACTACTGCTACGAGACACCATGATACGTCCAGTCCTGCTCTGCTGTGGTCATCTGCGCCATCAAGTTTAACATCAAGACTGCCGTGTGAACTGTGATTGATATGAAGACGTGTGGACTGTCAGGAGCCAGGTCATTGGTCGAAGTGACAGTATTCTACAGCTGTCACTTGACACTCCGCACTACTGCACTCTGTCGTCATTCAAGAGTACCGGGATGGGAGTACAAGAGGACCAGGTATCGACATCTACGCATGGAAGAAGCAAGATCCACACCATCATCGTCAGCGACTACATTCAGCGTCCATCATCATCGATTTTTTTTAAATTACTCAATATGAACATTTGGCGAAGAAGTTAAAGTTGGCTCTCAACACCTTTATAAAGCATATCTGGACACTTTTTGTTTATATGTTAATAAAAAACAGATTTAGAATCAAAATACTTTTGTTTAAATGTTGAAAAACAGATTTAAAATGTATATTATTCTGGTGTAATGATATATGAAAATTCCACTCTATAAATTATCAGTAATTAAAATAAAAGCCTCCTGTGGGATTGTCTAAGCCCAGAACAAACGGCTATGGAAAATTATGTTGTGCTATTTTTCAGAATATTTGAACACAGGAGAGGCGGACCAATAAAAACGTTGACACTCTTAAAGTGAGTGCGGACACTTGGCTGTGCAGCCAGCTGTAACCTGTGATATAGTTATAGTAGAAATTGTTTATATATATTTTTTGATATATGTAATAAAAACTAGGTGTGTTTTTATTCAAAATGTCAAGGTTGACATTGATTGGGGAGTGGATAGTACACGGATGTGAACTTCGTAGAGTTCAGTGGTACGCTCCCGGAAGTCTGAAAGTTCAGTCTGTAGTCATATTTTTAATTTTAATGTTGAGCATTGCATGTGTCCGGCACTAAGGAACACACGAGGTTGGCTAATGAAGAGCCAAGGAATTTTAATAGCTAGTCTTTGCTGTTATATTAAGAATGTTTTATTTAGCTATGGCAGTTAAGTGTAGGATGTATGTTTCCAGATGTTAGTTGACAGCCGGGAGTTTGTTGAATTTGTACATGTTTATTATGATTTTGCTGGACAATCTGATGATTGTCAATTTTTCTTAGATTGGTTAGCTCTTGTTTGAGGCATGAGTGTATGGAGTATATTGAGAATTTGGATACTAAATCTCATTATTTTTAGGAAAATAACAAGGTTTACTAAGTTACTTGTGCAGGGAGGGGGGGGGGGTTGTAACAAACTAGGGTTGTTGTAGGAATTATTCAGTATGGTTTCTCCTAGACTACGGGGAGGGGGGGGGGGGTTAAAGTTTGGAGTCAAGCAGAGTGACCTGACTCTGGAAGCACAAGGCATCTCTCCTGGGATTAGCGGTTCAGGTCACAAAATGGCCGGCGCCTTTGTCTTAAGCAACGAATAATGATTTTTTTTACAGCAATTCAGTAATTTAGAGAAATTCAAGTCTTCATTCAAATTGTATTCAATAGTATTCCTGTTTAAAGAATCAAGAGTATCCTCAATTGTCGGAATACTGAGTAAGTCACCATCAGTGACATCACTAGCCGGGACTAGCCCTTGGCACGGAGCGACCTTGACGATCCTGCGGTCACGGGTCACCAAAGCCTTCCACATTTAGTAATTCTCAAAGGTCAAATAGCCATTTATTAATTGGAAATAGCCTTTCCCTAAGATGCCTGTGCAATTACCTTCAGTTTAAAAGAGTTCAACCACCTGGGTTGTTCAGTGCAACAGAGATTAGTTGTTCAACTTAAACCCTGCTAGTAAACGTAGTGAGCCTGGAATAGGAATACCCTAGCTCTGACCAGCTGTGAGGCAGGCAGAGTGAGGGAGAGACAGTGTGGGCAGGTCAACAACTGGGAGAGGTCCCCCATCTCCACCTCTCCCCCCCGATCAGCATTACATCTAGCTGGTTGCAGTCCAAGGTAGAGTCTGCTATAGTTTTGTTTAGGGAATTAGTTCATATCATGCCTCTAGGGAGTGTTAACTGTAGGGACTGCTTTTATTTAGATTTTGTTTAGCTCTTGATATAATAAACCAATTAGTTGTAATTTGCATTTTATTATTTCCATTATTTCCATTATCACATGTCCTTGCCACGTGGTCCCCACGAGGCTGAGTTTAGTTGGGCCACAAGCCTCACAAAGAGTAAGAATTCAGTTATCACTTTGTTTGCTATAATTCCCCACACGTAACGTAGATTCTTCCCTCCTATTCCAAATAACTGGGGATCAAGCCCCAAGGTTTATTGAGTGCTTAATCGGTCCAGACCCCGGTTATTGCGCTTCGTGTTAATGGTCTGGTTGTGGCAGCAGAAGGAGACTCTTGAGTTTGCTACAGGTCTAGTACCACGTCGTGAGGCTGTAGAATCTTTGCCGGTCTAAACGGCTAAGACCAAGTGGCGTGAGATTCGGCTTAGAGTAGCTCTGGGGTCCCTCGGTAGAAGAGAAGTAAATAGGATACAGGCAGGGGTGAAGGGGTTTGAAGAGTAAGATCAGAGAAGAAAATCCCCTCCCCCCCCCCCCGTGTTACAGGATGACCCCACACTTTGCCCGGATAGCATCAAAATGTACTCTTGGAAGAGGGACAGACAGTTGGTGTGGGACTACACATGTGTACCCATTGCTGGGTTATCGATCTCTTGAAGCTCCTCCGCTTCCGGACAGGAACCGAGGACGCAGCAAGCATTTCCCTTCTGGATCGCCACACTGAGGCGCTGAAACAAAAAACTGCAAGCCCTTGGGTCTCTGGTGACGTCAATGAGCTTGGAACCCAATTCCTTGAGAAATCCCAAGGCACTATTTCCCCAGGGGCCATGCGTCTCAGACGCTATGGGAACATAGAGGTATTGACCTGCCAGTCGCCTGTATTTGAGAGATTTTGCTGTTTCCCTGTGGTTGGCTGCCCCACCTGCTTGATCAGCTCCGAAGTGTACATAGGTGGCAGCCATGGTGGATACACATGTGTAGTCCCACACCAACTGTCTACCCTCCTTCCATGAGTATATGGTGATGCCATCAGGGCGAAGTGCGGGGAAATCCGGGTTTTGGACCCCTAGGATGCGAGGTTCTCTCTCCTTAGGCACTTAGCTGAGACGAGGCTTCTCTTGATGATGTCATTGACTCGTTGTGTCTTGCATGCCAGCCCTTTGTGCTTCCGCAATGCAACCCATGCAGTCCGTATTGGTCTGCTTCCACCCTGTTGCAAATACACTTGTATTCAGTGTGAATTGGGGCACCAAGGCGGAGGGCCACTGCTACACGAAGGGATTCTGGATCTGGATCTAGGCGCGTGCCCACTGTTGACATGGGTACTGCCAGGAGGATGTCTCCTGCATGGGGGGCACGTACTGCTCTGAGGCGGGCTTTCTCCTTGTCTGATGTTGCAGCGCTGAGCATAGCATCAGCTACTTTTTCCACTAGAGGGTGGTCCCAGCCGGACTGTTTGTGTTGTTTATTGTGGCTCTATAATGGTTGCTGGGGCTGTGAGCAACACCCACTGATTTGAACATTCAGTGAAAGCAGGATCGTGGATTCCTGCTGAGTCTCTCAGGGTTGCAGGTATTATATATATATATATATATATATATATATATATATATATATATATATATATATATATATATATATATATATATATATATTGCTAACACAAATTTTCTCGATTTTCCTTATGTTATTTTTACTGGGATGGTAAATGAAAAATCAATTCTCCAAAATTCAATTTTTTTCTAGTCTGAGCGCGACACTTGAGCACGTTTCGTAAAACTTATTACATTTTCAAAGACTTTAGTTTATCACACAACTTATGTCTGAAACAGCATGGCTCTTATCCTGCATTTGCGTGACGTGATGTAATACAATAGTGGGGTGAAAATGGTTATAGATTTGCAGAAGTTGGGTACAAATAGAACTGCAGAAGGCCTATTGGCCCATATTTCTTGATGTTTCTATATTGGAGCGGAGTCTTGAAGTGGGTAGAATATAGTGTGCGTTAATTGGCTGTTGATTGCTGGTGTTGACTTCTTGATGTGTAGTGCCTCGCAGATGTCAAGGCCGCCTGCTGTCGCTGTATCTATCAATGATTTCTGTGTTGTTTGCTAAGATTTCTCTGGTGATGGTTTGGTTGTGGGAAGAGAACATATGTTCCTTAATGGAGCCCTGTTGCTTAGCATCGTTAAACGCCTGGAAAGAGATGTTGTTGTCTTGCCTATATACTGAGTTTTTTTAGGCTTACAGTCCCCAAGAGGGCATTTAAAGGCATAGACGACGTTTGTCTCTTTTAGAGCGTTCTGCTCCGTGTCTGGAGAGAGTTTCTCATGAGTAGGCTGGCCGTTTTTTTGGTTTTATAGTAAATCGTTAGTTGTATCTTCTGATTTTTGTCTGTAGGGATAACAACATTTCTATTAACAATATCTTTCAGGACCCTTTCCTCCGTTTTATGAGCTGTGGAGAAGAAGTTCCTGTAAAATAGTCTAATAGGGGGTATAGGTGTTGTATTAGTTGTCTCTTCAGAGGTTGCATGGCGTTTCACTTTCCTTCTTAAGATGTCTTCAATGAAACCATTGGAAAAGCCGTTGTTGACTAGGACCTGCCTTACTCTACAGAATTCTTCGTCGACTTGCTTCCATTCTGAGCAGTGGCTGAGAGCACGGTCGACATTAGCGTTAACAACACTCCTCCTGTACCTGTCTGGGCAGTCACTGTTGGCATTTAGGCACATTCCTATGTTTGTTTCCTTAGTGTAGACTGCAGTGTGGAAACCTCCTCCTTTCCATGACTGTTACATCTAGAAAGGGCAGCTTCCCATCCTTCTCCATCTCGTAAGTGAAACGCAACACAGAATTCTGCTCAAAGGCCTCCTTCAGCTCCGTTTGTCTACAGGAAAGACTGCTACCAAAAAAAAATATACTAATATATATATATATTAGTATATATATATATATATATATACTATAGTATATATATATATTTTATATTTATTTATATATAAATTTAATATAAACCCCACCCCCCTAATGTGCAAGGATCAATTTGTGAGTATTTGCAGAAATACAGTCCGCTAAACATCATTCAAACTGCTAGCAAAATATATAATTACGTAAATATAAATTCAAACAAATTAGTAATCATAAATCTCACAGCTCGGTTCCCACACAAGCAGCCTTGGAGGAAATCATATATAACGCATTAGAGGGAATGTTTAGTCCTCTCCAATACTGTTTCTGTGTGTTTTTCTCCTACCACCCCCTTCCTTTTGTCTTTTGTTGTGCTTTATTAGATATTTACAGATTACAAGATATACATTGGTTAATCAATAGGATTTAAAGGATATGGATTCTTGGAGCTCCTCCGCTTCCTAGCAGGAATCGAGGACGCAGCAGACATTTCTTCTCTGATCTGCCATACTGAGGTGCTGAAACAGGAAACTGGCAGCCCTTGGGTCTCGCGTGATGTCAATAAGCCTGGAACCCAATTCTTTGAGGAATACCAAGGCATTCCCACCCGAGGGGAAATGCGTCTCAGACACTATAGGAACAAAGGTGTATTGACCTTCCAGTGCTGTACTTTATTGAATTTTCGGTTTCCCTATTGTTGGCAGCCCCACTGCTTGATCAGCACCGAAGTGTATGTAGGTGTCAG
>WNGS01066681.1:526154-529961 GCA_020271785.1 Procambarus virginalis | reverse complement strand
AAATTTTACCCTATGTATTTCAGACAGAGTAAAATAGTTCCGAACAATTACTGAACTCTAGCTCTCGTCCCGCACCCTACTTCCCTCACATATCTTCGTTAATACCTAATCAAATTCCCTGAAATTTTTACCCTCTGTATTTCAGACATAGTAAAATAGTTCCGAACAATTACTGAGTTCTAGCTCCTGTCCTCAGCCTTTGTTCCCTCTCGTATCTTCGTTAATACCTATTCAATTTTCCTAAAACTTATACCCTCTGTATATCAGACACCGTAAACAAGATCAAGTCAGTTACCGAACTCCAGCTCATCTCCCCACCTTAGTTTCATTTGTAGAAGTTCGTTAGTAACAGACCAATTTTCCCAAAATTTATAGCAGACATACTTCAAAACGTAGTAATAAAAATCTAACAGTTAACGAGCTCCACAGATCTGTACATAGTCTTACATATTCTCTAGTTCTTTCTATTTTATACAAGACGTAAACAACTATTACTACGCATCCTATCATATTTTAACATGACTCATATGTAAATATACCCAACTCCTTCCTTCCATTACAAGTCCCAGCATGTTCACCGCCATCTCACTACTCTTTCTACTTTGCATGTTCTTGCATGTGTTCCGCACATCTCAGTACCAACACTTACAATCTCTCTCAATCCTTTACACGTTCGCACATGTTCTCAGCCTAACGTTTACAATTTTCTTCCATTCCTCCACTACATGTTCTTACCCGTTCATTACAGTCCCTTACATGTTCCTTGTACAACTTTTATACTCAATATTTATGTTTTTATTATTCTCAGCTTGTTCTTCACATATTCATCACCTTCTTTACATGTTCTATGTGTTCTTTGTCAATATTCATGTTCCTCTACAAGTTCATTGTTCATTCTTTGTATTCTCTATGTTCCTTATCATGTCTTCATGTTCTGTGTAAGTTCATATTCCCCTTATGCTCACCGTGTTCATCAGCTTTTCTTACATGTTTTCAGTATTCCCTGTATGTTCACTACGTTCATTCCCTTACTTAGTCTCAATTTTTTATGTTCTTTGTTTCTTTAAACCAATTGTTTCTCCCATTCAGTAACTAGTTCTTTGTCAAATATTATCAATCGCAATACAGTTCCCCAATATATGAAGCCAGTCATCCAGTTTTTATTTGCAAAACTACATCAAAGTAAAACAAATATACACTTTATTCAGTACCAAATTTACAAAAACAAACTTTTCTTGTAACTTCTTAACTAAAAATTACTTGTCAATCAACAGAAAACAGTAAGGATTAATCTCGTTCAACACTGGTCTTAACTAAATAACCTTTCTCTTAGCTAAAAATAGTCAAAGGAAACTTTCCAGTACTGTTCATAACTAACTTTATCCATCGTCTATCAATTGAAAATAATCTTGTTCATCATTTCCTAACTAAAATTATTCGTCAGTCAACTAAAAATAGTCATATTCATCACTGTTCCTAACTAAAATAACGTGTCGTTAAGTAAGAAAAATAGTCAATGTAACTTCGTTCCACACTTTCGTAACTAACAGTATACATCATAGAGTACAAAAATAGTCAAATGTAACTAAAATTTCGCCTCGTTAGTAAGAAAAAATTGGCAAGGACACTTTTCGAGACATCAAGGACGCACTCAGACACACACACACACCCCACACAGCTACTCTGTGAGAAATCAAAGACACTCTTCGAGACATCAAAGTTAGTCTTCGAGAAATCAAAGACACTCTTCGATACATCAATGACACAATCAAAGACACACTCAAAATCGTTAAATACTACTCATGTCCACAAAAGTTATTCTCAGAGCCATCAAAAAGTTAAATATTGTCATCAAGTTAATCTCTAAGTATCCTTTCGTTCATCAGAGAAGCTTTCTAAGATATCTTTGTTCATCATAGTTATTCTCAGAGTCATCAAAAGGTACTCTCATGTCCTCAAAGTTAATCTCAGACATCTTCGTCCATAAAAGTTTTTCTCAGAGTCATAAAAGTAATCTCAGAGTCATAAAAGTTAATCTCAGAGTCATCAAAGTTACTCTCAGAGACATCTAAAGTTATTCTCAGTGACATCGAAGTTATTCTCAGAGACACCAGAGTCATCAAAACTTATTCTCAGAGCTACCAAAAGTTATTCTCACGTACTCAAAAGTTAATCTCGGTCATCAAAGATGTTATCTAAGATATAAAAGTTATTCTCTATGTCGTCAAAAGTTAATCACTGGGCGAGTGCAACATCAGGGCCCAGGAGCTACAGCTCGACCCTCAGATACAACTGGGCGAGTACAACAGCAGGTCCCAGGAGCTACAGCTCGGCCCTCAGATACAACTGGGCGAGTGCAACATCAGGGCCCAGGAACTACAGCTCGACCCTCAGATACAACTGGGCAAGTGCAACATCAGGGCCCAGGAGCTACAGTTCGACCCTCAGATACAACTGGGCAAGTGCAACATCAGGGCCCAGGAGCTACAGCTCGACCCTCAGATACAACTGAGCAAGTACAACATCAGGGCCCAGGAGCTACAGTTCGACCCTCAGATACAACTAGGGGAGTACAACAGCAGGGCCCAGGAGCTACAGTTCGACCCTCAGATACAACTGGGCGAGTACAACATCAGGGCCCAGGAGCTACAGTTCGACCCTCAGATACAACTGGGGGAGTGCAACATCAGGGCCCAGGAGCTAGATCTCGGCCTTCAGGAACAACTGGGCGAGTAAGAATCAACACATTATGCCTCACATTAACGAATGTAAACAAACTTAAACCAACAATTGTTAAAACACTAAAGTCTTACGAGTATACTACCCCATTATAAAGCCATAATAGTATATTACCATATTACAAGCTTTAAGAGTATACAACCAATTACAAAGCCTTAAGAGTATACTACCCATTACAAAGCCTTAAGAGTATTCTACCCCATTAAAGACTGAGAGAAGGGAAACAATGCAGGTAACTTGCCTGCCAGGAACATGGCCGTAAGCCCCAGCAGTGAGAGAAGTCCCACGTGACCCATGTCTGCGTCCTCTGCTGCTGTGGGAGGTCACTTCTGCTGTGGAAGGAAAAGGTCAGCACTGCTGCTGTGGTGGGAGGCAGAGGTCACTGTTGCTGTGGATGGAAGAGGTCGCTGTAGTTTATTATTGCTAAACACTAAATATATGTACAAAATCTTGCACACGCCCTAATATAATTAATGAAATCAAAAGCTGTCACAAGACAGTATGGTATACGCGCACGTACAACAGAGACAATGTCCCAGCACGATGGGGACACTTTACACAACAACGCTGAACAGCTCAGTAAAAGCTCGTCCCTCGGATGGTGCTTAATGTGAGGCTCACTTAACTACGTTATGGTGATGAGCACCAAGATCACAATGATGGGTGGATAATGATGAAACACAAAGATCACAATGATAGATGGATGGTGAAGAAGCACCAAGATCACTATGATGGGTGGATGATGATGAAGCACCAAGATCACTATGATGGATGGATGGTGATGAAGCACCAAGATCACTATGATGGGTGGATGGTGATGAAGCACCAAGATCACTATGATGGGTAGATGGTGATGAAGCACCAAGATCACTATGATGGGTGGATGGTGATGAAGCACCCAGACAACTATGATGGGTAGATGATGATGAAGCACCAAGATCACTATGATGGGTGGATGGTGATGAAGCACCAAGATCACTATGATGGATGGATGGTGATGAAGCACCAAGATCACTATGATGGGTGGATGGTGATGAAGCACCAAGATCACTATGATGGGTGGATGAT
>WNGS01066681.1:518654-521154 GCA_020271785.1 Procambarus virginalis | reverse complement strand
TATATCACACAATAATGTGAATACCGAGCTAGGTATATCTATCTATTATATAATATACATTGGTATATAATTTATTCCAATATAATATAAATTATATAATTTACATTGATATGTATATCCTGCCTTAAGGGTATATTTAAGAGTGAGCGTAGTGATGGTCACAATGTTGTGTCTGCAGCTGTTCTAGCTCACAGGCGCCATGGACTAGATGACTCTCAATGTTTTCCAGCAACAACCACTCACATTACAGTGTTTGGACTGATCGAGCTGTGCAAGGCTTCAGGACGACAAAAACATGCCTCAACCCTGACTGGTAATACGCTGAGTGTGTGCACCCTTCCTCCCCTAAACCAGGGGAGGAAGGTGTACATAACCTCCCTCCCTTTCCCAATAAATTCCGAAGGCATTATCCCTTCCCTTAACCCCCCCCCCAGCACGATACTCCCTGTCTCCCCCCCCCCCTGGAACCATTTCCCTTTCTACTCGCTTCTCTTTACCCTCAACAAACCAAGAAACATACCCGGCAAGATTCGTTGATCAGAACAGGCTTTTCTAATTTTTTATTTTAAATTGGTGTGGACAATATAACCTAAATTACTTCGTTGTTAAGGACAAGATAACATCAATTATTTAACTGATTAGAGCAAGATAGACTACATTATTTCACTAATAACAATAAGATAACCTGAATTATTTAATCATAACAAAATGTTCTAAATTATTTCATTAACCATAACAATATAAACTTCGTTTTTCAATTAATCCTAACCAGATAATCATTATGCATCCCATACCCATTCCATGGGCTTTAGTGTATCCGATACCCATTCCGTGGGCTATAGTGGACTCCCATACCGATCCAGCGAGCTGTAGCAAACCCCATTCCCATCCCGTGGGCTGTAGGGGACCCCATACCCATCTTGTGGACTGTAGTGGACCCCATACTCATCCCATGGACTGTAGTGGACCCCATACCCATCCCTATGGACTATAGTGGACTCCATCCCAATAATATAGGTTGTAGTGGAAAAGGGTTACAGAGGCACATAATGGGCTCAGGAACTGAATCCCAAAATTTTATTTAGCTAAGCAAGTAAACATTTTGGAAGCTAGGTAAACCATTTATTACATTTGTCAATATTTTTTTCTAGTACGGATGGTTCAAGAAATGGCTGACAATATTCTGAGCCGAGCAATTTACATCTGTGGTGAACCAGTTACACATGTGCTGACCTTGCACCAAGGGGAACACCCATTAGTGGGTGCAAACACTACCTACAACACATTTCTTAAACATATATAAACAGTTATCTCCGAATTCTGAGATTTCTCCACATTCAGTTACATAGAGACGTAGGATATGCAAGTAGTTCTTGCCTATCCTACGTTATATAGTAGGATAGTTCTTCTACTGACAGAGTTAACATTTGGTCAGATCTACTTCAGCAGGTAGTGCAAAGTACCAGAGGTACTTGTGCCGAGACTAAGACTAGCAATAGTAACAACTAGAAGTCTGCTGACATTATTGGATGATCCATAGATATGTGACTCTTCCTGCATAATATTACGATGATGGATGGGATAACTAGTGTGAATTTCACTTTGTCTCAAGTCAATATGATTTTGTTACAGTTCTCGGTATATTACTTCCCTCGGGTTGTTCAAAAACAATCAAAGAAAGTAATCAACTTCCACTTCAAGAGCACATGCTTTGGCTAACTCATCAATTCTATCATGCATTCAAAGGCCAAATATGGGATGGAATCCATAGAAGGCAAATTCTAACTCCATCGTTGATTATTATATTTTGACCAAGCTTCAGACACAAGCACGTCCCAGTAATGTCCTGGGGAGCTGAGTGTAATCAAGGAGGAGAGAAAGTCACTTGTAATTAACGTGGTGATCTTCCCTACACCATGGGAGATCACCCTCCTGAGGCTCAAACGTTGTTTCTTCATAAGATGCAAATGTTTTTATGATTTTGTTTAATTTTTAATCAAAATTAACATTAATAAAAGATACGATTTGGTTTACTGTTGACTGTGTTTTTACAGTACGAACGTTACTTTAATTAGTTAATTGTGGTTCCAACACCCATTTTGTGATAGATGGTGGACCCCATACCCATCCTGAGAGTGGTTATGGACCCCATACCCATCTTGTGAGTGATGGTGGCTCCTCATATCCATCATATGAGTGGTGGTGGACCGCATATCCATCCTGAGGGTAGTGGTGGAGCCCATACTTATCCTGTGAGTGGTGGTGGACCCAATACCCATCTTGTGTGTGGTGGTGGTCCCCATACCCATCCTGTGAGTCGTGATGGGCCTCATACTCATTTTCAGAGTCGTAGTGGACCCCATACCTATCCTGTGAGTGGTGGTGGACTCCTTGCCCATCCTATGAATGATGGTGGATTTCATACCCATTCTGTGAATGGTTGTGGACTCCAATGGTCTTCGACATCACCTGGCAGGACAAGGTGACAAACAACAACGTC
>WNGS01066681.1:496686-506698 GCA_020271785.1 Procambarus virginalis | reverse complement strand
CAGTCCGTCGAGATCGGGTTCAGTGACGAATGGGGGATTGACAATAAAAGGTTCCCCTCGCTCAAGACGTTGGTACTACAGTTCTATGGGTGCAAGAGTATGCCTCCTCAAGCACCAGGGCGTCAAAATAAAGAAAGTCCAAAGGAATAACCAAAACAAGCAAAAGGTCAGCAGGAAACGACAAGCAGATAGGAGAAGAGGGGGGAGAAAAACGAAACAGAAGGAAAAGAAAAGTCGTTCAGCACAATTAGAGAGGACAGCAGCAGGAGCACAAGGCTACAGAAGGACAGAGGACTGTCCCAAGGAGCATCACACTCCGGCAGTGTGATGCCCACCAAGCCCCCTCACGGCAACAACGAGCTGAACAGGGAGGGGGGGTCATATTTGTAGTAGTGAAATAATTTAGTACTCTCTTGCTCTGACCAAGTCGTATTTTAGATACTTTAATAACCTCTTGTTCTGTCCATGTCGATCGGACTTGGAGGGACAGAAATTTGTAAAGCAACACAAGTGACACTACGGACATTCTTCTCTTCATATATCAGCAACGCTTGAAAATACATCTGAAACGAATAAAGTCCCTTGCTTTACTGTTAAAGCTACTTGTGATGGGAATCTGATATTCGCTTTTAATAACTTCACCTTACCCATGACTCTTATCTATATTGGTGAAGCCCTTCACCTTGCTGCCCCTATCCACTGTGAACGCTGGAGTAGCTGTGGCAGTGCATCGGTAACCTGTACCCCCACAAAAGTCTGATATATTGTAAATCACAGCGGAAGATTGTAAAACATGAAGTGTCAATTATTCCATCAAAGTCTCGCCGCTGTCCGATCTCCGTCACGAAAAGAATCACACGCACTAACTTAGATTGGTTTCATGCTGCATATTTGAGCCAATTGTCATGAGACAGGAAAATTATTGATGTGAATTTCAAATGAAATGAATATCCAGTGAAAAGAGTACAGTGACCAGAGAAGTGTTTGGCTAGATTAACACTAATAAAAAAGGACACGTTGAATAGAGCACAAACTTCTCACACCACTGACTGACCAAGGTACAGCTGTACTAGAAGCACTAACAAACAATAATGGTGGTTGTGGTTCTCACATTTGGACCAGAAACGCTGGCAAACAATGCAGGGAGTTGTGGGCCTCACAGACGGAGCAGAATCCCTAGCAAACAAGGAAGGAGGCACAGTACCTCCCAGACGGAGCAGAAGCAATAACAAGGAAGGGGAGGCATAGTACCTCATAGATGGAGCAGAAACACTAACAAACAGGGAAAGGGGGGGGCACAGTACTTTACAGATAGAGCAGAAGCACTAACAAACAAGGAAGGCGGGCCACAGTGCCTCACAGACGGAGTAGAAGCACTAACAAACATGGAAGGCGGGCCACAGTACCTCACAGGCAGAGTAGAAGCACTAACAAACAAGGAAGAGGAGAACCACAGTACCTCACAGACGTAGGGGTCCTCATCGGAGCCGTCTCTACACTGTTTTCCGGAGTCACACACAGAGGTGATGCCGATGCACTGAGTGTCCGTTGTGACACTCAATCTCTGAAGTGGAGCTGCACCTTGCCTCCGTTCCTGCCAGGAGAAAAAGATAAGCATACTTAAAACATCCTCACTACAATGCTTTAAATCGTGTATATACTTACCTAGATGATTTGCCGTGCTAACTCCAGCTCTTGTGTCCCGCTTCCCATACTTCAGTCGATAGGTAAACAGGTTCTAGAACCTTTGGGGGATGTCATGTCTACATATGAAAATGTGAATGTGAATTTCCTCCTCTAACCCTAAAGCAATACCTTACATCAATGTGCATGTGATTCATTCAAGAACTTGGGTTTCTTCCGTATTCATCTTGTGTTAAACAGCCTGCCTCTTCCCGACTTTTACATACTTTCCAAAATATTTTGGATGTCGTAATTATATCAGTTGTGTATCTTCACTAGCGCCCTCAGCTCTGGACATATCTGGTGGCATAACTCTGGTTTTTCAATTGTATCTGACACAAAATGGTCTGTACGCTAATGCCATGAATTACCTAACTGGTCTTACATGTATGGTTCTTGGCGGGGAAACCCGGTTGAACCCGGGTCTTCCCTATCCCATATCCCCGTCCCTATCTCACTTCTCTTTATTAACACCCCCCCCCCTTCCCCTGACCCGCATCCAACCCTCTTCTCTTTTACCCTCTCATTTTTTCTCTACAAATATCCGCTCTGTTGCCAGGATTTTCTTCTTTCTCTGGAAATATATTATAACGAAGCACTAAAACTGATAATAAGTGTACTTCATAAAAAATCTCAAGGGTAAAGAGGGTCTAGATGCCGATATTTCATAAAGTGTGGCAGTGAGGCCGACCTCGACTGCCATTAACACGCATACCCTGGGGCTCATGTGTGAAAGTTGGGTGAAGCTCCTGACTTCCAACCTCGGACATACAAACAGGGTCTCCCACTCTCCCTCCCATTCACCCCTCTCTCACCTCTCTTCCCATCTTCCTTGTTGGTAATGCCTATGAACAGCCACTAGTAACATCGCAGCACAATGATGATTTTTGCTTCACTTTGACTCTGTATTCTATTGCCAAGGTCCTTCATAGTACACCGTAGCACCTTGCCCTTCACTCTATCCTGCCTCTGCATTAGCAGCACTAGTGTGGGAGACAATAATGATCTGCGGAGACTATATTGTATTAAGGGGGTACTTTGGGATATTATGAAGAACTAAGGGGTACTTTGGGATATTATGAAGACCGAAGGGGTACTTTGGGATATTATGAAGTACAAGGGGTACTTTGGGATATTATGAAGAACTAAGGGGTACTTTGGGATATTATGAAGAACTATGGGTATTTTGGGATATTATGAAGAACAAGGGGTACTTTGGAATATTATGAAGAACTAAGGGGGTACTTTGGGATTATTACGAAGAACAAAGGGGTACATTTGCATTAAGAAGAACTAAGGGGTACTTTGGGATATTATGAAAAACTAAGGGGTACTTTGGGATATTATGAAGAATTGAGAGATACTTTGGGCTATTATGAAGAACTAAGGGATACTTTGGGATATTATGAAGAGCTAAGGGTACTTTTGGATATTATGAAGAACTAAGGGGTACTTTGGGAATATTATGAAGAACAAAGGTGTACTTTGGGACATTAATGAAGAACTAAGGGATACTTTGGATATTATGAAGAACTAAGGGAACTTTGGGGATATTATGAACTAAGGGGAACTTTGGGATATTATGAAGACTAAGGGGTACTTTGGGATATATGAAGAACTAAGGGGTACTTTGGGATATTAGGAAGAACTAGGGATACTTTGGGATATTATGAACAATGGGATACTTTGGGATATTATGAAACTAAGGGATACGTCGGGATATTATGAAGAATAAGGGTACTTCGGGGATATTATGACGAACTAGGGGTACTTGGGGATATTATGAGAACCAAGGGGATACTTTGGATATAATGTAGAACTAAGGGGTACTTTGGGATACACTTTCTCGCTCCTAGCAAATGATAAAACACTTTCCCCTTGTGCGCGGCGTTTCTTGCTCTGGAGCAGCAACACCGAAAAGTGTATACTCTTTTCACTGTCCTGACATTAATTTTCGATGTACGTATTTCATTTTGTACCAGTGTGTTTGCAACAGAATGTTCTAGAAGAACACATGTATAAAATGTCACCAAAGCATGAGTTAAACCAGCACAAAATAAAGAACTACGTCAATCACTAACCGTCAGCTCCAAACAGCGACGAAATGTTTCTATTCTTTTCAAGGTAGTTAACTCCACACTTGTTCTACAGTGTTAAATTGGTATCACTGAGATGAGATCGCAATAAAATTCCCTACACGGACATATGCATATAAATGTAGAATCATGATCGCGGCCAACCCGCAAGAGTGTGGAAATTGAGGGAAGTGTTACCTGTTACCGCACACCCGACGTCACATCGGCGAAACCCCTATTGAAAAGTGAAAATTCTTTTCACTGTCTTGACCTTAATTCTCGATGTACGTATTTCATGTTTGTACCAATGTGTTCGCAATGGAATGTTCTAGAAAAACATGTGTGTAAAATGTCACACAAAGATGCGTTAGACCGGCACCAAATAAAAACTACGTCGATTACACTCGTCATGTCAACAATACCACGAAGATGCAACACAATGATACACGTTGTGTATCATTGTGTCATAAGGAGTCATTGTGTCGTTGTATCATAAGGAGCCAGTCGGCCGAGCGGACAGCACGCTGGACTTGTGATCCTATGGTCCTGGGTTCGATCCCAGGTGCCGGCGAGAAACAATGGGCAGAGTTTCTTTCACCCCTATGCCCCTGTTACCTAGCAGTAAAATAGGTACCTGGGTGTTAGTCAGCTGTCACAGGCTGCTTCCTGGGGGTGGAGGCCTGGTCGAACCCCGGGCCGCGGGGTCACTAAAAAGTCCCGAAATCATCTCAAGACGTCTTACTACGAAGATACAATACAATGCCGTTCTCCCAAATAGGCTATGTGGTTACTAGAGAAAACGTAAATTTCATGGCAAACATGTTCATACTATCCCCAAGTCGATCGGAAAAGAATTGGATTTTATAGAAATATTTGTTCAAATGATGGGTAAACACGACATTTGTCTGGATTCAAGAGAAAAAATTTGTCGGGTTCACCCGACATCGGTATGCGAAAGTGATATATATTATTTAGAACTTAGGCGTACTTTGGAATATTATGAAGAATTAAGGGTTACTTTGGGATATTATGAAGAACTAAGGGATACTTTGGGATATTATGAAGAACTAAGAAATACTTTGGGATATTATGAAGAACTAAGGGGTACTTTGGGATATTATGAAGAACTAAGGGGTACTTTGGGATATTATGAAGAACTAAGTGATACTTTGGGATATTATGAAGAACTAAGGGGTACTTTGGGATATTATGAAGAACTAAGGGGTACCTTGGGATATTATGAAGAACTAAGGGGTACTTTGGGATATTTTGAAGAACTAATATGGGTAATTTAGGATATTATGCAAAACTAAGGGAAGTACTTTGGGATATTATGAAGAACTAAGTGATACTTTGGGATATTATGAAGAACTAAGGGGTACTTTGGGATATTATGAACAACTAAAAAACTATGGTACTTTGGGATATTATGAAAAACTAAAGGGTACTTTGGGTATTTATGAAGCACTAAAGGATACTTTGTAATTTTATGAAGAACAAAGAGGTACTTTGTGATATGAAGAACTAAGGGGTATTTTGGGATATTATGAAGAACTAAGTGGTACTTTGGGATTTTATGAAGAACTAAGGAGTACTCTGGGATATTTTGGTGATCTTTTAACAATGTAACTGTTTATAGAAGATTATTTATCTGTATTAAGGAATATGCGTTAATTTGTATTAAAAGCTGACTGTTATTAAGTGGAGGATACGCCTTTAGTGAGAACGCAGGCTAGTTTTTCTGTGAGAATGAACTTTTGACCTAGTCTGATATAATGTTCCCGTGTAAGGAAAGAGATTATTACAGTGCTGTCACGTGTATGTTGTCACATGTATCAGAGCTCTGGCTTACGATTGCCAGGAAGAGAATTGTCTCTATGCACTCCGTATTGTATGTAAAGGTATAGTGAAGAGTTTTATTAAAATTATGTAAGGTACCATACGGTGTAATTGAGTTCCTAGAATGGGTAACTAGGTTGATTTGTCAAGGTTGTACTTGAGTCATCTCAGGTCAGAGTAGTTATGCGGTGTGAAGCTTGCCAAACATGTGATTTTCATTAAAACTTGAAAATTCATGTTACTAGTCAATATTTAATTGCATTTAATAGCTACACTTGTTCAAGTGCCTAAGTAATTAACCATCATTTAAGTGTAAGGTTCAATCTCTTTAATTGGCCAAGTGCATATGAGTTAGCTGTTTTAATTATGTATGACAGTTAGTTTGGCAACCAGCTAAGGTCGGCTTCACCTCGACAGCGTTTTGTTCAGTGTGACTTTGGGTGCAGGGAGTGGACATCATCTCCAGGGGAGATCGGCGTAACATCGGCTGAAGTGTTTAAAGATATTACAGTAAAGTGCTTTATTGAGTCTTAAGTGTATTTGTGTACTTTAGGTGTATTTGTATACTTTAGGAGGCCTGGTCGATGACCGGGCCGCGGGGACGCTAAGCCCCGGAAGCACCTCAAGGTAACCACCTCAAGGTATGTTCCCGGTTCCTTGCCTCTAGCATAATTTAGGAACATTAGATAGGAAATGTTCCTAAACTGTTACAATCTAAGGGTTAGTTTGGGATAATATAGTGAACTACGGGGAACTTTAGTACCATATGATAACCTAAAAGGTCCTTTTGGAGAGAATGATAAACTAAGAGGTACTTAAATACACTAGGATCGACTACAGGGTTCTCTGGAGACGTTGATAAATTAGGTGGTATTTTGAGATTGGTGATCTACTAGGCACTTTGGAATACTATAAATATCTACTAGGTACATTTGGATACTATTATGAGGTACTTTGGGAAATTATGATGAACTTAAGTGTATTATGGTAGACCATGGTAGACTATGATGGACTAAGAGGTACTATGGTAGACTATGATGGACTAGGAGCTACTATGGAACACATTGATGAACTACTAAAATTTTGTATATCCTATGATTAACTTAAATGTATTTGGGATATTATAATGAACTAAAGAATACTTTGGCAAACTTTAATTAACGTAAGGAAACTTAGTGATTCTATGATGAACTACCTGGAACTTTTGGCTGGAAATTCCTGGAAGTTCTTTCGACAATAGTGTCCTAACGCAGCCTTCTGCATATAATTGGCTCAAAATGTACCATGTATCTCAACACAGTTTCGCAATGTAGCACATACTTATCATGCTATCCCCAAGTACTCCTTAGCTCATCATAGTACCTCAAAGTTCAATTTAGCTTACCATAGTCTTTCAAAGTATGCCGTGGTTCATCATGGTATTCAAAACTACCATTTGTTCATCATAGTATTCAAAGAAATCCAGTAATTCATTATAGTATCCCAAAGGACTCCATAATTCATCAGTACCCAAAATAGTTCATCACTGTATCTAAAATTACTATTTTGAGAATCATAGTCAAAGTATCCAGTATGCCATGATAGTATTTCCAAAAACAACCTAGCTCATCATAGTACCCCAAAGTACCTTGGTATTCATCACAGCATCCCGAAGTACATTGTAATTCATCATAATATCTTATAATAATATTGAAGGATATTATTATTAAAGAGTTCTTGGGAATACTATTTTGAATTAAAGGTACTATGAGATATTATTATTAACTACGGTACTTTGGGAGATAGTATTGAACTATGGGTACCTTAGGCTACTGTGATGAAATATGGAATAATTGGTAAACTATGATAAACTAAAATGTATTTTGGGGTAGTATGATCAACGAAGGGATACGATACTGAAATAGGGGTACTTTGGAAAACTATTGTAAACTGAGGGGGAGTATCCATTTGTGAGATTATGATAAACTAAAGGGTAATTCTGGAGACCAAGATGAACTTGGGGTACTTTAAGAATCTATGGTAAATTGAAGAGTATTATAAGAGATTAAATGAAGTAAGGGATTTCTTGTGACCTTATGATGAGCTAAAGTATACCTTGGTAGACTGTGACGTAATATGGGGTGGTGTAGGAGACTATGATGAAACATGGAATACTCTAAGTTACTTTGATTAAGAAGAGAGTACTTGGGAGGCCGAAGAATTAAAGAGTATTTTCGGGTACTATGATGAACTCCTGGGTGCCTGGCGAGACTAAGATGAACTACGGTGTGTTTTCAGATACTATGATGAACAAGGTGGAACTTTTGGATATTAGAATAAAATGAAGGGTAATCTGTGAGATTAAATATTTACAACGTACTTTGGGATGCTGTGATGAACTAAGGGGTACATTAAGATGATGTGATGAATTAAGGGGTACATTAAGATGATGTGATGAACTAAGGGGTACTTTGAGATGCAGTGATGAACTAAGGGGTACTTTGAGATGCTGTAATGAACTGAGGAGTACTTTGGGATATTCTGATATACTATGGAGATCTAAAAGAGACTATGATGAACGTTGAAGTATTCTAGGAGACTATGATGAGCAATGGAGCACGTTTTTTTTCTTTACATATACACCAGTTCTTACATTCTATTACAGTCACTAGCACGCGTAGCATTTCGGGCAAGTCTTCAGTCTTAATTTTCACAAATACACGTAACCAGGAAGTAGCCCGTAGCAGCTGTCCAACTCCCATATACCTATTTACGGCTAGGTGAACACGGGCATCAGGTAGAAAGAAAGTTTTGTCATTTGTTTCCTCCTCCGCCGGGGATCAAATCCGGACCCTTAAGTCTACGAGCCCCGAGCGCTATCCACTCAGCCGTCAGGGCCTATGATATTGGTTGAACTACAAGGAACTTCTGAATAAAAGGAGAAAATATTAATAATAGGATGGGTGAATCAACTCGAAGACAACATGAGAGTATCAAAAAACAGATATACCAACGAGCTTTACATCAGAGAATATATAAGTACAATAACATCCCCGGCACATGTGATGTTAATATGATTTGTTCCACCACCTACAAGAGACCAGCATTGGAGAATGCAACTCTAGTGTTGAGTTGTTGCTAAAAAACGCATAAAGCTACAGCTTGACCCTCAGTACAACTGGGCGAGTATAACAGCAGGTCCCAGGAACTACAGCTCGACCCTAAGATACAACTGGGCAAGTGCAACATCAGGGCCCAGGAGCTACAGCTCGACCCTCAGGTACAACTGGGCGAGTACAACATCAGGGCCCAGGAGCTACAGCTCGACCCTCAGATACAACTGGGCGAGTACAACATCAGGGCCCAGGAGCTACAGTTCGACCCTCAGATACAACTGGGCGAGTACAACATCAGGGCCCAGGAGCTACAGTTCGACCCTCAGTACAACTGGGCGAGTACAACATCAGGGCCCAGGAGCTACAGTTTGACCCTCAGATACAACTGCGAGTATAACAGCAGGGCCCAGGAGCTACAGCTCGACCCTCAGATACAACTGGGCGAGTACAACAGCAGGGCCCAGGAGCTACAGTTCGACCCTCAGGTACAACTGGGGGAGTACAACAGCAGGGCCCAGGAACTACAGCTCGACCCTCAGATACAACTGGGCGAGTACAACATCAGGGCCCAGGAGCTACAGCAGACCCTCAGATACAACTGGGGAGTACAACAGCAGGGCCAGGAGCTACAGCTCGACCCTCAGATACAACTGGGCGAGTACAACATCAGGGGCCCAGGAGCTACAGCTCGACCCTCAGATACAACTGGGCGAGTACAACATCAGGGCCCAGGAGCTACAGTTCGACCCTCAGGTACAACTGGGCGAGTACAACATCAGGGCCCAGGAGCTACAGCTCGACCCTCAGATACAACTGGGCGAGTACAACATCAGGGCCCAGGAGCTACAGCTTGACCCTCAGATACAACTGGGCGAGTACAACATCAGGGCCAGGAGCTACAGCTCGACCCTCAGATACAACTGGGCGAGTACAACATCAGGGCCCAGGAGCTACAGCTCGACCCTCAGATACAACTGGGCGAGTACAACATCAGGGCCCAGGAGCTACAGCTCGACCCTCAGATACAACTGGGGGAGTACAACATCAGGGCCCAGGAGCTACAGTTCGACCCTCAGATACAACTGGGGAGTACAACATCAGGGCCCAGGAGCTACAGTTCGACCCTCAGATACAACTGGGGGAGTACAACATCAGGGCCCAGGAGCTACAGTTCGACCCTCAGATACAACTGGGGGAGTGCAACATCAGGGCCCAGGAGCTACAGCTTCGACCCTCAGATACAACTGGGGGAGTGCAACATCAGGGCCCAGGAGCTACAGTTCGACCCTCAGGTACAACTGGGCGAGTACAACATCAGGG